>VSMD01026853.1:0-116135 GCA_008750895.1 Mirza zaza | reverse complement strand
AGGTCAGGAGTTCAAAACCAGCCTGAGCAAGAGTGAGACCCTGTCGGTACTATAAATAGAAAGAAATTAATTGGCCAACTAAAAATATAGAGAAAAAAAATGAGCCCAGCATGGTGGCGCATGCCTGTAGTCCCAGCTACTCAGGAGGCTGAGGCAGAGGATCGCTTGAGCCCGGGAATTGGAGGTTGCTGTGAGCTAGGCTGATGCCATGGCACTCTACCCTGGGCAAAGAGTGAGACTCTATCTCAAAAAAAATAAATAGGCGAGTTTTGAGAGAGACCACATTCATGTGACTGTTGTTAGAGTATATTGTTACAATTGTTCCATTTTATTGTTGTTAACTTCTGACTGCCTGATTTATAAATTAAGCGTTATCATAGGTACGTATATGTAGGAAAAAACACAGTTTCCTTAGGGCGCGGTACTGTCTGTGTTTCTGGCATCCACTGGTGATCTTGTTATAGAAAGTGTCCCCCGTGGGTAAGGGAAAGCTACTGTACATCTCGCGAGATTCCCATTATATGCTGTTTTGGAATAAATAAAACAATTGGCTGGGGGCACGGAGATATTTTTGGCAGACAGAAATGTTCTAGGTTTTGACTGTGGTAGGTTACATGTGTGTTTTGCCAAAATTCGACAACCTGTGCACGCAAAATGGCAACATCCTCCTTTATGTAAATTGTGCCTCGATAAAGTTGAAAGGGAAAAGATGTCAGTCAAGACCTTTAGTCGACAAAGTTTTGCTATGTTGCTAGAGTCAGTGCCTCATTTGAATATTCTGATTTTATATCCCTTCAGTCTAATCTTAGATATTCTGGGTTAAAAACTGAAAACATAAATCAATTTAAAAAGCATTTCTTTTTTGGCCAAGCATGGTGGCTCACGCCTGTAATCCTAGCTCTCTGGGAGGCCGAGGTGGGCGGATCGTTTGAGCTCAGCAGTTCGAGACCAGCCTGAGCAAGAGTGAGACTCCATCTCTACTAAAAATAGAAAGAAATTAATTGGCCAAGTAAAAATATATGGAAAAAATTAGCCGGGCATGGTGGCGCATGCCTGTAGTCCCAGCTACTCGGGAGGCTGAGGCAGGAGGATCGCTTGAGCCCAGGAGTTTGAGGTTGCTGTGAGCTAGGCTGACGCCACGGCACTCTAGCTGGGGCAACAAGAGAGAGACTCTGTCTCCAAACAAACAAACGAACAAACAAAAACGTTTTTTTTTAAGGCGAAGTCACATTTATTAAGACTTTTAATTCCTACCATTTTAACATGAATCTTGTACCTCTCCGAGGCTTCTCTTTAACTTGGTTTTCACTACTCGGCAATTACTGCGAGACAGGGAATTTCATTTTTATCCCACTTTCTGCAAGGCCAAGGTTGTCTTTCCATCCTCTGGAAATATGACCAGGGGTTAGTTTTTCACCCAAGGCTAGGCAGCCCCTTGTTTACCTGTCTGTGTCTATTGCACCCATAAGAAATCTGAGACTTATTTAGATAATTTCTATGGGGAAAAAAGTCCCTGTTGTTTCAGTTATCCAGAGGCAGTCATTTAAAAAACTATTTTGCTTTATCTGGATAATTGATCCACTGGCTCACTCCGGGGTCGTGGCGGAGCAGGTGTGCTGTAGTCTGAAAGGGACACTAGTTGAGGGACGGGGACAGGTATTTACGGGGTGCCAGTGATGTGCCAGGCACAGGGCTCAGCGCTCTACGGGCGTAATCCTGTGTGACTTCAGCGTCACGATGGCCCTCACAGGCAGGTCGCATCATCTTCATTTTTTACCTGTTGCTCTGGGTCGAATTGGGTGGGCAATGTGGCTTTTAGGTTGTGAAATGGGATTCAAACCTGGGATCTCACCCACTCCCAGGCCCCTGCACCTTTCGCTGCATGTCACAGCTCACTGCAGGAAATAAATCGTGATCCGAAGACGGCCAAGGACATCGTCCCGCTTCCATCAGCAGACGTGCCATCTCGCGTGCTTTTGCCCGGGGCAGGCTGCGTGTTCCCGGGGATGGGGCGGCTGGGGACCACACCATCCAACAGGCCGCCAGCAGGACTCTTCTCCGATGTCCCCGAGAGTGGGCTGATCCGCCTGCCCCCTAATCTGCAGAAATATCCGCCTCCCGACCTCTGGGCCCACCCGGAAGATCCCACAGTTTTCTTGTGAAAAGACCAACAAAAAGTTCTCAAGGTTTCAAGAGCTTGTGTTACCCCCTCCCCTAGCAAGCGCGTCTCACACCGGATTGAATTTCTCGTCTTTACGCAGGAACTCGGCGCCGTGCACAAAAATACCACCGGAGTCATGAATATTAAGAACACATTTTTCTTTCACTTTTTGCCCTCGTGCCCGGGCGCCGGTCTCGGGCAGCCGAGGCTGGGCAGGTGTGTGGCTGTTCGCAGGCCAGCCGGGCTTGGCGGGCTCCCCGCTGGGGCACGGCGCGCTGGGCCAGGGGTGCCCGTGCTGCCCGGGCAGAAGCAATGCTTTTGTGCGTGTGCAGAGGCCGGGGCAGGTTCACGGCCAGGTCACGAGCTGCATTCTTTCCTTGGCCGCCGCAGCAGCAGGGGCAGCAGCGGTGGTGGTGGTGGCCCCCAGCGGGAGGAGCCCCCCTGTGGGCGGGGCTTGGGCCCTGGGGGCAGAGCTGCAGCTGCTGTGTTTGGTTTCCCTTTGGCCCCGGGGATTTAGATAAAAGGGCTGCTTTTATCGAGATCGGGCAGATGGGGGAGGGAGGAGGCTCTAGAATTCAGCCTTTGCCTTTTTGTTTTTCTGAGCAAACATTTATTGAGCATTTACTGCGCAGTTGGTCAGGCACCACGCTAAATGCTTTTCATGTGTTATCAGGTTCAGTCCTCGAGACAGCCCTGCTATTGGAGTCTCCCTACATTCAGCTCTGCAGGAGATAAAATCTCAGAAAGGTTAATTCACCTGCCCAGAGTCACACAGCTTGCCAATGGTAAAGAGCCTGGGTCCTGGAGACCCCTGTCACCTGGACCCTTGCGACAGCCCCTCAGTGTTCCCCTTTCTGCCCTGCACCCCCCATCCATCTGCTCCTCTGCCACCAGTGTAGTCTCTCGAGAACTCAGCCCTGCGCTGCATCTTCAGTGGCTCCCTTTTCCCGTGGCGTGTGCAGTTCACCTATGGTCTGAGCCCGGTGTGACCTTCCCCCAGGAGCCTCCCGAGCCATGCCTTTGCCTCCTGTGCCTTTCTCCCTCTCGCCTTCCCTTCCCCGGGAACACCTGTGTCCCGGCCTCCTGCCTGACTCTCTAAGCAACACCCCGAGTCATGGCTCAGCCCTCTCCGGCCCCCGCAGGCCCAGCCATGGTCAGACAGGGCTCTGGGTTCCGGAGGGCAGGGGCTGTGTCTCGTCTTTCTGCTGCCCACTCGGAAGCTAGCACTATGTAGGGAGACACACACCTTTTTTCCCCTGTGTCCTCATGTCCAAGGCGCCTCGCAGCCGGGAGCTGCCCTGTATCCCGCCGGCCAGGACTGTCCGTGGCCTGGGCCCATCTCTGGGGGAGGGCTTGGCTTAGCGGCTGCTCCTGGCCTGATCGTGAAGTCAAGGCAAGAAGTCGGTGGGTTATCTGAGCTGAAGGCCCTGCACTCTGGCCAAGTGGGTGGGCTGCCCGGTCGAGGCAGGTGGATTAACAGGAGCCCAAGGGACCACCGCCCGGAAGGCAGCAGGGGGCTGGGCAGGGACACCGGGCCGCAAAGGGGCACAGTAAGAGGGCAGGGCGGGGCTGCTGGGCGTGCAGGTGTTACCTGGTCAGCAGGAAGGCAGGAGAGCGGGGATTATCCAAGCTGAGATCACAGAGACAGAAGCGCATCGATGCCATTTGCTGAAATGAATTAGGACCCCAGCTGGGTATTCAGGTTGCAAAAAAAAACCTCCAGGAGGTATTACTGGGGGATCAGTGTTACCCACTCTAGTTAATGAGCTGATAATGCTTCCATGGAAACTCTTTCCGAGTCCTAAGGGGAAGCCTGCGTTATTGCCTTGGCGAAACCTTCGGGGGCCCCAGTTTCCCGTCTGCAGCATGAGGCCCCGGGCGTAGCGGCCCTGCTTTCAGTGGATGCCTCTGAGCATCAATCACAGTGCCAGCCAGGTGGTGGCGTACCAGGTAGACGGACTCCTGCGCCCCTGTGCCGTGGGCAGTGATGGGTGTGGCCTGAGCCTGGCCACCCCGGCTCCTCACGCCGGGCGCTCGGGCAGTCACCGCAGGACGGGACAGGAAGTGGCTCTGCCACGTTGCTGCTGTCGGAAGGCCACGTGTCATCAGCAGGTCACATTGATTCTGAGTTTTCATAGAAGTTTCCAGCTGGGGGCTTCGCCCTTAGGGAGTTGAGTCTTGCCACGGGGAGGCAGAGGTCAGCCTGCACTTAGGGCACAGGTTGGTTCGTCTACCCTCTAGCAGGGTGGGGGGCTGGCACTCTCACTTGTACAACGGAGCTGATGAGGCGCAGGTAGGGTAGGTGGCATCTCGTGGCCACACAGGTGAGTGACAGAGGTAGGTGGGAGTCAGGCATGGCCTACTTGAGTGCTTGTGGCGTGGACGGCTCTGCTAGCCTCGGCACAGGTCGGGCTGTGACTGGTCCTCCTCTCCCTTTGCCCTCCCCGAGCACGTGGACTGCAGCATGTACCAGCCACACTCCCCTGCGTGCGGCCCTCGTGGGACTGGCAGATTGTGGCCAGGATGGTTCTTCGGCTCTTGGCCTGTGGTCTGCACGTGTGACCAGCAGCCCTGCCCTCCCTGTGGGCGTCACACCCGCTCTGGAAGGCGCTCTCGGTGCCGGCAGCTCGGGGCAGCCTTGCCTTCTTTCCCGTCAGTCCCCGAGCGCGATGGTTCGGATAAAAACAGAGGAGCGCGATTTCCTGTGATCACGCGCTGGCTGGCAGGTGGGCATGGCCGACAGGGCACCTCCGCGCCCGTGACGGAGGAGGTGCCAGGTCGTCTGGAGCCGTGGCCGGGGCCGTGGGGTGCTGCCCGCAGCCGTGTGAAAGTCAACGGCAGAGTGGGGCGTGGGCGGGAGCTCAGCCTCCCTGGCGAACAGGCCGTGCTGGCTCCGGGGACTGCTGCTCTCTCCTTGTGTGACCTTGAGCAAGTGGCTCAGGCTCATGCCTAAGAGAGAGGGGTGATGGTGATGATGGTGATGATGATGAAGATAGACACAGAGTGTGGGGCATGTGAGGCTGAGCAGGAGCCCTGGGTCCTGCAGAGCACCCATCGTGGCGGACGTGGTAGTGGGGTGATTACTAGCGCCCCGACCCGCAGGACAGGCTCCTCCCCGGGCGCCCGCCCTGCCCGGAGCCGCCGCTGCGTGGAGACACACGAGGCCGAGGCCGCATTCGGGCCTCGGCGAGCCTTGCCCGATCAATCAGGCTAATCTGCCTGCCCCTCGATAAGGGGCGGGATCGGGTTTCAGGGAGATTTTCCCGGGATTACTCGCAGTAGCCGCTCAGTCTAGACAGGCCTCTCGGTTACAGGGACGCAGACAAAGGCGAGAACGGGAGTCCCGGCCACGAGGTGGCAGGTCCCGCTGGACGCCTCCTCGGCCCTCCCTCCGCCCCCGCCCTGGTGGGGCAGGGGAGCCACCAGCCTGCGGGCTCTGGTCAGCGCAGGCGGGGCCTGAGCCCAAGTGTCCCAGGCTGCGCGCCAGGCAGCGATGGTAGCGCCAGGCAGCGACGGTAGCGCCAGCGGCTGTCCTCTGCGGAGCGCTCACCCCGGCCGGGCGTGCAGGGAGCGCGGCACCTGCTTTGAGCTCAGCTCCTGCAGTGCTTGCGTGAGCCGGTCGCTTTGCTGCGCCCATTTTACAGATGAGCACAGTTGGGCACGGGGAGGGGATGCCCCACAGCTGGAAAGTAGGGGACCTGGGACTTGGATAGTGGCCTGTCCTTGGCGCTAGCCTGGGAGCCTGGGGCAGCGATTGGCCGGTGACAGCAGGGCCGCCCAGCGCCGAGGAGCGGCCTCGAGTGGCCGAGAGGGCTCTGCCTACCCTTCCCTGCGTTACGCAGCTGTCCAGCCTCTGCGCTGTGACCTTCAGGTCGGAGGGGGTGTAGCGAGGGCTTGGTGGGAGCGGGGGTCTATACGGCAAGGGACGCAGGAGAGGCATGAGGAGCTCACGGAGGAGGTTTGAGTCCTAGAGACCCGAGTTCGAGGCCTGGGTCCATCATATGCATTTACTGTGTGACCTGGGCAGGTCAGCAACCTCTCTGAGCCTCTGCCTCCTCATCTGCGGAATGGGGAGGGTGACAGGATGCAAGGCTGAGGCTGTCGTAAGGACGTGTCTGAGACGGCGGGTGTGACAGCCTGTGCCAGGGAGGCTGGCGCGGGCGCCGTCGGCAGGGCCGAGAATGGCTGGCAAGGCCTCCGCCGTGGGCCCTGCAGGTGTTCGACTCGCCCCGTGTGATTGGCCTTGGGGGCCTCGGCCCATTTCCGTTTTTACAAATGCATTAAAAATGCCGCTGGGCTCAGAACAGAAGCCAGTGCAACGTAAGCGTGGCCTGCTTTTTGGAGCGGAGAGTCCCGAACCCGTGCCAGGCGGTGCGCGGCTGCTCCCAGCACGGCGAGCAGAATGGCAATGAAATCGGCGTGCGTCCGTGGGCGTTGACTGTGCTGTCAGCAACCGCGGATCTGGTGAACCCTGATCTCGTCCATGTTTAGCCAGCGAACGATTTGTCAGTGCAAGAGAGGAGGGAACCGTGCTCATGGGTGGAGACCGTGACATTCCTTGCAGAAAAGGAAACGGAGGCAGCTTTGCCGCCGCCTCTCTGTAGCGCCTCGAGTCCATTACTTGACAGCTCTGGGCCTCAGTTTTCTCAATCTGTGAAATGGGATAAATCTTGTTTAATCTATCCACTGGGCTGGATGGACGATCTCGTGAAAGTATATACTGAAAGGATGTTAAGAAGTATGAAATGTTACGCGACTGTATAGAATTGGTATTGACGGAAGAACTGGTGGCATGTGGATAATAACCACCAGTAACAGATGATTTGTAAGATTCCGTAGTTAAATTTTAAGTTTCTGAAATTTATGAGTGACTTGAAAAATTGGTCAACTAGGACAACTGTTTACCTGTCTAGGAACCCGTACCCTGTGGTTTTTACTATTAATTACACATCTTTTTATCATCTTAAATAGAGCAGAATCGACAAGACTTAACCTATTCTTATTGGCCTGACAATTAAGAACATTAGCAACGATTGACAGCTATCACAGGCCTAGTACTGACTATGCACTTCAATTGTATTATTGTATTTCATCCTCATCACAAAACCAGGAGGCAGATTCTATGACTATTAACGTTATTTTATGGTGAGGGCACTGAGGCTCAGGGAAGCGAGACAGTTTGCCCAGGGTCCTACAGCTAATAAGAGGTGGCATATAGGGGCTTCAACCCCTGAAATTTGTCCTCCAGTATGGCCAATGAGTCAATAACAAATATTTGCCCTTTTTTCCCTTTCTCCTCTCTTTCCTTTCTTTTTTCTTTCTTTGATCATTCAGTTGACAAACTGCCGTGTTCTGTGTGCCGGAATGAGAAGCTTGGCCAGTGCTCTCCCCAAAAAGCAATGATAAAACTGTCAAAAACGACCATTTCAGGGCTCTACAAACTGATCAGGATCACGTGTTTCTGTTAAGAATGTAAAATGTACAACTATTTTGAAAAACAGTTTGGTTGTCTCTTAAAAACTTAAACTTACTGTCCAACCTGATATCCACTTCCGGGTGCCCACCTGTACTGGTGTTGTAACATGGTTGTAACAGATCACTACACATGTAGCGGCGTAAAACAACACAGAGTTATTATCTTGCGGTTTTGGGGATAGGTTAGAGTGCGCCGGGCCTCGCCGGCCGCAGCCAAAGTGTGAGCAGAGGACTGCGTTCCTTTGTCGGGGCCTTGGGGAGAGTCTGTCTCCTTGCCTGCCCTGGCTTCCAAAGGTTGCCACAGTTCCTTGGCTCATGGCCTTATTTTTTATCTTCAAAGGCAGCAGCGTGGGCCACGTCCTTCTCACATCGTTTCCTCTGACATCCTCTTCTGTCTGTTCCACTTCGAAGGACCCCTGTGATCAGGCTGGGCCTAATCCAGGTTATCTCACTTTCTTAAGGTCAGCCGATTAGCAAACTTCATTCCATTCGCAACCCTAATTCCCCTTTGCCGTGTAATGTAGTCACAGATTCTGGGGATTAGGACGTGCACATAACATAAATAATCCAGGATAATCTTGCTTTCTTAAAGTCAGCTGATTAGCAGTCTGGGAGCCTGATATTGTGCCTGCCATGCTACTTAAGATAAACGAAAATATGCGTCTACGCAAAGACTTGCACGCAAACGTTCATGGCGGCATGATACAGGATGGTCCCACACTTGCAACAACGTAAATGTCCCTTAATTTGGTTAATGGATAAACAAAGTCTGAAATATCCATAAAATGAAATACAATGTGGCAATAAAAATGAAGGAATTACTGACATGGTACAATGTGGATGAACTTCAAAAACTGTATGCTGAGTGAAATAAGCCATAGACAAAAAAGACATAATTCCCTTTGTATGAAATTATGGAAGAGGCGGATCTAAAGAGAAAGAAGGCAGGTCAGATTGCCTGCGGATAGCAGGTAGCTGCAAACAGGCACCGGGGCGAGTGTGGGGGTGATGGAAGTGTTCTAAAACCTAATTGTGGCGAAGGCTACAAAACTGTATAAATGTACTTAAAAATCATTGAGTCATAATACACTTAAAGTGGGTTAATTTTATGGTAAATAATTTATAATTTACTAAAGCTGTTTTATAAAGAAATCCCAACAGGGAATAGTCCCTGGCAGAGGTGCAAAGCCATATGAGGAAGGCAGCAGCCTTGTGGTTGGAGAATTTGGTTACACACAGAGGGGTGGACCGGATAAATCAATATACGGAGGGTTCCAGAGGCCAGTCTTCTCTGTTGGAAAAGGGAGTTGTAGATATGGAAAGGGGAAGGTAGGATGAACCCAGTGTTACTGGAGGTATTGGTATGAACTCATGGTTTTCAACATAGGTAATTATAGAAATAAACATAGATGTAAATGTGTGATATAGAGACACAGTCATATGTCACCTAACCATGGATACATTTTGAGAAATGTGTTGTTAAGCAATTTCATTGTTGTTCGAACGTCACAGAGTGTACTGGCGTAAACCTAGATGGTGTGGCCTGCTACGCACCTGGGCTACGCACCTGTACAGCATGCTACCGTGCTGAGCACTGCAGGCCACGGAACACGATGGCAGGTATTTACATATCTAAACATAGACAGGGTAGTATAAAAACATGGTGTTATAATCTCATGGGACCACTGTCATATATGTGGCCCACCTTTGACAAAAACATCATCATTCAACACATGACTGTGCACACACACCTACACACAGGCACGGGAACGTTTCTGAGCTCTTTCTCCTGGGAGGGCCTGGAAACGATGATGCCGACATAGCCCATGGCGGACCTGGTTGCTATTTGCTATAGGCTGATGGTTTCCAATGCCGTCTTCCCCTGAGGGGACAGAAGTCCTTGGAGAAACACCTGATTCCATGGCTGGGACAGGAAAAATTCAAGATAAGCCTGGAGTATCTCTTTATGTCAGAAAGCACGAAGTGCCCAAAGAGGGATGCAGACATGTCAAAAGGACACGGAAACAGCTCGAAGGGGCTGCCACTGGCCCGATCTGAGACATTTGAGGAGCAGAATATATAACGACAGTAATGGATTAAAAGCCTTTAAATGGTAATGCATGAGCTCACGCTGGTATAAATAAATGAGTGTGGAAGAAGAAAAAGCTGCTCGCCACGGTGGAATGCCAACTGGCCAGGTGGGGCAGGAAGATCTCCATTCTGCAGTCATTGTGCTAATGATTAACTCAGGAAAACTTAATTGCAACTGTTTCAAGCTAAAAATTTTATATATAGATATATATTTGTGTGCTGTAACGTGCCAGGCTCCATTCTGGGACATGGCTCAGAGCCCACTCAGGGATGTGCCACTGTCTGTCCTTCCCTGCGTGGTGGCAGGGTTCATTTTCAAAGGTGTCTCTTCATGTGGTTGCACAGTCCCGTTGTCTCTGCCCTTGGCTGGCAGCTGTCACGTTTCGCTGGTGTTGGCGTTCCACCTGCAGGGGTCCCGGTAACCGTGTGCACTGGCGAGGCGGCCACGTGCAGGAGCTCACCCGTGCGTGTCGCGGGCTGGGAGTGAGTTGGCCGGGGAGAAGGGCCGAGCTTTCTGGGCTTGGAGGTGGTGGCGGCTCTTCTGGTTGCTGAGAGGCCTCGTGACCTGTTGATTGGCCCCTACGACATCCTGCAGAGGTGAGATGCCGTGCTGTAAACTGACCGCATCTGGTGTGTGGGGAACATCCAGTTTCTTAGCGCGGCTTATTCTGCATGTAAATTCTCGCTAACGTGAGCGTCAGTGCCCTCTGGCCACGCCGGAGCCCCGAGGCTCCCGAGTGGGGCCGGGCTGGCCAAGGCCATCCGCAGAGTGAGTTGTCCACAGACGGCTACGTGCGAGGTGGCTGCAGAGGTGCCCTCCAGGGAAACACCTGCCAGATGGTTCTTAGAATCAGCAGAGCCTCGAGTGTCACGGAGCGGGGTAACTGCAGCTCCTGCTGGGAGACAGACGCCGCCTCTTCACTTGCCAGTCCGCACGTCCCCCAGGCCGCCTCACCTGCAAGCTGGCCGGGCCGCCGTGCCACCTGCAGCTGTGTCTGTCCTTCCTGCCCAGGGCTTGGGAGGAAGGCAGTTGTGGAGAGAGTCCCCAGGCAGCCACTGTCCACGGAGACCACGCTGCCAGCAATACCTCTGGGCTCGGGACGTGGGACACGACACGTGGCCCTGGGCTCTGGGAAGCCGTCCCAGGAAGTGTGGTCCACCACTGACAAATAGGCGATCATCAGCCCGGAGCTGGAAGTTTGGTTTCCGGGTTGACTTTTATGAGCTGTTTATGTTGGCCTCTCTCCTCAGGACACCGTGGCCAGCCAGGGTGAAAGGGCGATTGTGCCGGGTCCGCTCCGAGACGGCCATTGCGAGACAGAGGAGCGGCCGGCGGGGGACTTTTCGGATGGGCTCAGGGAGAGCCGTTCTTGGCAGGGCCTGATTTGGGTTTGGGCGGGTGCTGTGTCGGGAACAGCAGTGGGTGTGCAGTGCCAGGACAGGCCCCAGCAGCCGGCTCGCGTCGTTAGATGGGGATTTCTTCCAAGGCACAGCCTCCGTGCGCCAAGGAGGGCGAGCTTGTGCGGCCGTGTGGCCCGAGCGCCAGGGCCTTCAGGGCTCTCCTTGCCCTCAGGGGGCCGGTCACGTGGCTTCCGGAGCACCGGCTCTCCGCGTGCCCACCTGCACTGGGCCCGGGAACACCTGGCCCTTAGTGGTGGGGAACGGGCTGGGAGTGGGTGTCTGGCCCCAAGTCTCACGTCTGCCAAGAAAATGAGGCAATATATGCAAATATCTCCCCTCTCCCTTTTCGAACCCAATGTTCTCATCTATTATTGAAGGGGCCAGATTAGAGACCTGCCATGATTTCCTCCAGATAACATGATGCCCGCAAAGCCACCTGCCTGGCATCTCTCAACAAAGGGTATAGTGGCTGTCCCCATAGGTAGCCTGTGGGCAGCGAGCTCATGGGGAGAAGGGGGTAGATTTCATCTCCCCTGGCATCTGTTAACATCTTTTCTTTGTCTGTCTGTCTGTCTGTCTTTTTTTAGAGACAGGGTCTTGTTTTGTTGCTCAAGCTGGAGTGCAGTACATAGCTCACTGCAGTCTCCGCTCCTGGGCTCAAGTGATCCTCCCACTTCAGCCTCTCGAGTAGCCAGGACTTCAGGCATGCGCCACAATGCCTGGCTAATCTTTTCTATATATTTTTAGTTGTCCAGCTAATTTCTTTCTATTTATAGTAGAGACGGGGTCTTGCTCTTGCTCAGGCTGGTCTCAAAGTCCTGAGCTCAAACGATCCTCCCGCCTCGTCCTCCCAGAGTGCTAGGATTACAGGCGTGAGCCACCTTGCCCAGCCTGTGTTGAATTCTTGCACTCTATATCCTCCTCTACTTTGCTGGTACAATTTTGGTGCACCTTTTACCTTTTTCACACTTTTCTGCTTTTTGGCTTACAGACTTTTTCCCTAGTCTCCCAGTTCTCTTTTTTTTTTTTAGAGACAGGGTCTTGCTATGTTGCCCAGGCTAGCCTTGAACCCAGCCACCATACTGAGGGGTGACTGTCCACTGCTCTGCCATCCTCCCTGAGGCCACAGGGGACCATTAACATCCCCATTCCCAGCTGAGGAAACTGCATCCCAGAGAGCTCCAGTCTGGCGCCCACAGGGACACAGAAAACAGTGGCAGAGGTAGGAGTGGCCCCCGGCCTGTGGCCTTCAGAACAGTGTCTTCCAGCATGTGTGGCCAGCCAGGACGCTCGCTGCTGTGCCCCCTGGGAGCTTCACAGCACGGGCACAGGGGGTGGGGGAGGCTGCCCTCACTGGGCGCCCACAACCTGCTTCCCAGGCCACCCGTGGCCCTACGCCACCCATACTTCACCTGCCATGAATGTGTGGTGTCAAGAATGGAGTCGAGAAGCAAGAGACGGGAGCCCACATTGAGCCGTATTGAGCGGGTGCTATTGGAGGCTGGAGTGGGGCGCACGTGGGGAGACGCAGGGTGAGCGGGGGAGTCCGGACCCCGGCAGAGGGAAGCGCCTGCCTGGCCTGGCCTCGGGAGGGGGGCTGTGCGCCCCTCTGCAGCAGGTCCCTCACGGCCACGTGCATCCTTGGGTAGGCGCTCTGTCGGGAAAGCGGCGCATCATCTGCTGGAGGTCCCGCCCGCCCCTGAGCAGAGCATGCAGGTCCCGTTAACCCTTTACCGCTGCCGACAGTTCCTCTTTCTCTCCTGCTGGTGGTGCGAGGAGCACGTAAGGCCGGAGGGTGTACGGGGCCGTCGTTGTCGGGAGAATCTCGGGGCCCGTGCATGTGGCCCCTCGCCAGGCAGATGTGACAGAGTCGAGGGTTCCAGCCGGGGAGATGATCCCGGATGGCCCAGCAGGCCCGGCGTTCCCACCTTGGCAGGAGTGTCGGTCAGACCCAGAGGGGATGGACAGGGTGGCGGGGCGGGAAGGGGGTTGAAGACGCTAACAGCCGGCCTTGAGGCTGGAGGGAGGGCCTGCGCCTAGCGGAGTGCGCAGCCGTGGGGGCTGGACAAGACGAGGGGGCCGTGCTCCCCGCCAGCCCCCGGCAGGAGCACCGCCCTGCTGACGCCGTCATCCTTAGTGCAGCGAGACCCACCTTGGACTTCCGGCCTCTAGGACAGTGAGATAATTTGGGTCCTTGTGAGACACTGATTTTGTGGTGAGTTGCCACAGCGGCGGCGGCAGACTGAGACAGATGCCAAGGCCCGAGGTTGGGCCGGATGAGCTGACGAGCGGGGCAGAGCCTCGTGCTTGCCGATCACCGGAGTCCTTTCTGCCTCCCCGCGGCCCGCCGGCCCACCGGAGCCGCCCCAGACCACCGCCCTTGCCGCCTCTGCGTGGGGTCCTGCCTCTTCCCTTGCTCCCGGCCGGCACTCCCGCTGGCCTGTGTCAACGGAAAAACAGCCAGACTCTGTAAAATAATTTTGAAGAGATTTATTCTGAGCCAAATTTGAGGACCATGACCTGGAGCCACTGCCAAGAGGCCTTCGGCAAGTGGACGAGATGTGCCCGGTTACGGTTTGGTTTTTATACGTTTCAGGGAGACGGGGGTTACAGGTGAAGCCATCAATCAATATGCGGGAGGCATACTTTGGTTTGGCCCAAAAAGGTGGGACATCTTGAAGGGGGAGGGCTTGTAGGTTATAGGTGTGTTTAAAGATTCTTTGGGTTGTGATTGGTTAAAGACAAGAAGCTTTCCCTTAAAGACTTGGAATGTTTTAACATAGGAGCTGTTACCAGAGATAAGCCACCAGATAGAGATTTGTCGTGTAAATTGAGGACCTGCAGGATTGCCCTGCGTACCCTTAGGCCTGTTAATGGGTTACAAAGGAGGTCTCCAAAAACGGGGTGGGGCATGATGAGGCAAGTCTTCCCTCCCTCTTCCTGGCAGACAATCTAATTTTAGGATATCCATGGGCCACGAGGAGGTCCATTCAGTCAGCCGGTGGGGGTTGAGCCTTAAAATTCTCCTTTAGTTCACACCTGTCTCCCCCAGGTCCTCCAGCGTCTCAGCATTCATTTCCTCTGGGATTACGTGGGACAGCAGATCAGGAGCAAACGGAGGGGCGTTGGTCAGTAGGGACAGGCTTTGCCTCCCTGACATGGGACGGTGCCCCTTTTCCCCCATGGCGTCACGATGGCGAGCTTTGCAGCGGGGATTTCTCCCCGCTCAACTGCGTTTCTGGACGGTCTGTGGCCCCGTGGCTGTGCTCTGGAGAGCCGAGGTCCCCCGCTGGGTGCCTGCCAGCCAGAGGTGGGTGCTGAGGAGCCTGCAGGGATGGCAGGGAGAACTCACTGCACTTCCATGCCTGCATAGAAAGCCCGACGGTGGTGGGGTCTGTGTGCTTTTCTCACAAACACCGTGTGGCTGTGGTGCGCCCAGATGCTGAGCGCTAAACCAGCACCTTTGTCCTCGGCATCAACGAGAGGGCGTGCGATCGGCAGCCGACTCTGTTCGGGGCAGCCAGGGGCTGCGGTGGTGGCCGGGGCAGGGACGGCCGGGGACGGTCGGCTTCGGTGTTTTGCTTTCTTGAGGCCTCAAGCACCTTCCGTGAGCAGGCTGGCCCTTGCTCAGGCAGGCCGCTGCCAGAACCTGACCAATCCTCACACCCCCAGGCCTTTGCACAGCTTAGAAAAACAGATCAAGTCCTCATCCAAAGAGGAGTTCAGCGCAGACAGTCGCCACGGGACTTGGGCATTTCGGGGAGTTTATAAAAGAGGGTGAGGCAAGGAGAGAAAGACAGGCCAGACAGTGACAACTGCCGCTGGGCACTGACGGTGACTGGGACCAGCTGTTGAGCGAGTCTCTCTGCACCCTGGGCCTCGGTTTCCCCACCTGCCTGCCAGGTGTTCTCCATGGATCCATCTTTTCTGACTTGCACAGCTGGCCGATTGTAGGCTGGAACTTCATCCCAGTGCTAGCTTTGCACTCGGACACTGGGGAGTTCTTGGTCATTCAGAAACAAGGAGGAACTATTTCACGAGTGATGCCCAAAACATTCTGCTAGAAGGTAAGAATTCCGCAAAGGTGGCTATGTCGGACAGTCTTCAGAATGTGTGAAGAGATCTTGATTTCTAGGATATTCCAGACCAGGATGTGGCCGAGAGACTGCTCCGTCGGGGTGGTGGGTAGTGAGCCGGCCGTGACCTCGACCTGGAATACCCCCCTGCCCACCCACCCTGAGCGCACAGCCAGGCGGGGACCTCCTGGTGGCCTGTCCTCTCAGGAGCTGTGTCCAGTTAACTGGCCATGGAGTAAGGGCTGATCTCGCACAGCAGATAAGAAATCCACCCCATGCACTAGAGTGCTCCCCTGAGCACAGAAAATGTCGCAGTATCACCTCTGCCCCCCCACCATTGCCAACTCACAGGAAGAAACAGCACTGAACTATGATGCTGAAATTAAAATAATTGCTTTGGAGATCTGATGATCTGCAAAATTCTAGGCAAGTTTATCAGCACTAAGCTTTTCCTCACTTATCTGGGGGCCTGCTTTGCTCTCAAGCCTGGAGTGTTTTGCATTTAAGGTTGTGGGCTTTGGAGTCTGAGAGAACTGGGATCCAAACCCAGTTCTGTCTCTTTCTTCCCATGTGACCTTGGGCAAGTCATTCAACCTTCTAAGCCTCAATTCCCTCCTCCCTAAAAAGGGGATAAGGGTGTTCTCCTCGCAGAGTTGTCAGAGCTTTAAGCTACCATTTACTGAGTGCTTACTGTATGCTGAGCACCTACACTGTGCCACTAATCTTTGCGACAGTCTCGTGTGTGTGTGTGTGTATGTGTGTGTGTGGGTAACTATTGTTCCTGTTTTAGAGATAAGTTGCAGACTCAGAGAAGCTGACTGATGCCCCCAAGATCACAGTTAGTAAGTGACAGAGCTGGGACTTGAACCCAGAAACCAACTCCGATGTCCCCTTTCTGAACCACTGAGCTAATGCCCACCAAGTGCCCGATATGGCCCTACCAGTGGTGGTTGCCACCGGCGTCTTTCGTCTGTGCCCGGCACACAGGAGGTGCTTGGTACAACCGAGCGAGTGGAGAGCCGTGCGCAGATGTCCATGAGCCCAGCCCTGGGAGTGCGCTGCGTCTCAGGCGTAAAACTCTGGTCCCCTTGGGTTTGGCGGGACGGCAGGCAGGCGGATGGCATCCTTGGGGATGGTGCCAGGGCAAGGTGGGGCAGGAGGTGCCCTCTGGGGTGCCCTGAGCAGGTGTCCCTCCCTCCCTCCCAGGCAGGCAGGCCCCGGTGGGGTTTGAGCCCGGATCCCGGAGGCGGGCCCAGGCTTGCTTAGCTTCAAGGGGCAAGTTCAAAGCAGAAAGGAAGCTCTCCTAAAAACGAAGGGCAGCGTGAGTGTCGGGGCCGGAGGAGGATGGTTGAGAATTCCTAGTTAAAACTTTACGGCTTCCGCGTTTCCCCTCGTCTCGATCTTCCCATGGAAGCGTGCGTCCGGGGCCGGCTCGGCTGAGTGGGGGTGGGAGCCGCCCGTCAGCCCAGCCGGGGGCACGTTCTGGCTTCATTGGTGCCCGCCCGTGGCCTGCAAACTGGGGCCACGCCCCGGGCCTGCGGGGGAGGAGCAGCTGCCACGGGTGCCCACGGGAGCCCCACGGCCCTGCCACCGGCCTCCAGCCCCGCCAGACCGCAGTGGGCAGAGGAAGCTCGGCTGCTGTCCCGTTTATGCGTGTTGACTTAGCGGAGTGCAAACATGCTAAAAGTTCACTTTCTCCTTTATAGGAGTCTATAAAAAGGCTCTTAAACTGGAGCCCTAGGGCTTCAGCGAGACAAATGTGGGCTCGGGCGCTGGGGGCGCAGAGTTCCCTCTGCCCTGGGCAGGGCGAGCCGGTTCGGGTGCTGCTTCAGCCTGGGGACTCAGAGCCTGAGGTTGGCCGCACCAGCTCAGCGGGCAGCGGGGGTCCGGCTGTGGGGCCACCCCGGGCCAGCAGGTGGTTTCTGGTGAGTCCCTGCTGCAGGCTGGCTGGCCTGCGTGGCCTTGTCGCTGTGTGAGCGAGAGCTCCCCTGCCCGGGACCGTTTCCCTGGCCCGCTGGGTGCCCGAGACTCTGGGTTTCTAGGCAAGCAGGTGTGCAGCCGCGCAAGCTCAGCAGTGATCCCCGGTGCCTAAGTCCTAGCACGGCCCGTGGGCGACGGACAGGACAGCGGCCAGGGAGGGAGAGGGGGTGCCTGGAGTTGTGCCTCGGGCGTCCTTGCTTGTCCTTTGGAGCCACAGTGTGCCTGGCCCGTGGCCAGCACCCTTTTAAAGGCCTGAGTGTGAGACAGCGCGCATCGTGGGCGAGCCCCAGGAGGCAGTTGGGGCTCTGGGGAGCTGTGTGTGTGTGCTAGCCTCAGTTTCTGAGCCTGTCGAGCTGGGGGGAGGCCCCTGCTCTGCCTGCTGGTCTCAGGGCTGTCTCGAGAACACAGCGACAGGGAGGAGTTTGGAGATGGCGAGATGGGCGTGCTGGCCACTGTGAGGCGGCCAGGCGACCCAGCCTGTGTCTAGAGCAGTGCCTGGCGTCCGTTAGTTCAACGCACAGCTGACGCAGCCAGGCGAGCGAAGGCACAGGGCTCACTCTCAGAGCCCGGCCGTGTCACCCTGTCCCCCGCTCTGTGCCGTGGCATTTGCGACACCCTGGCTTTGAGCAGAAGCATGTGGGCTGCTGCCGCTCACAGGTGCTTGCATCTGACAGTTGCTGTCTCTTCAGCTCTGTGACCTGACCCTGCAGGGGGTTGTGGGCGGGAAGGGGTCTGGCAGCACGGCCGGGGCCTTAGCCCAGCCTCCTTCAGTGGTACCGGCCCCAGGGGGGCTGCAGCTGGGCAGCGGGCAGGTTCCTCTGAGCACTGGGGGTGGATGGTGGGGCCAGGCCTGTCCAGGCCAGGAAACTCTACAGTGTGGACCTGAGTGGCCCTCGGCCCGGGTTCAGACACATCTGAGCTTTCCAGAGAGGAAGAGACACACAGACACTTTGTGGAAAGGAAGAGAACCCCTGTGTGTGTGTGAACCTGTTCCAAACACAGGGAGGGGGGACGGGTTCCACACCCCAGGGCAGGTGGCTGTGGGTCAGAGCTGGTTCTGCCACACCCCGTCGCTGGGCCTCCTCAGCCTGCGTCTGTACAGTAGAGAGACGTCAGTGATGCTAAAGTCTTTCGTGGAGAACTGATGCAGTGATGAATGTCAGACACCCAGCGTCATGCCTGGGACTTAGAACATTCCACACGCGGTTGGTACTGCGGCCACAGTTGTGATTATCTGTCTATAGCACCATCAGTAGCATTGAACCATTTGCTCATGGAAATGCCCTGGCTGTGGTCGTTGCTCCACATGCTGAATCAAATGGCACAGAAAGGTTGGGGTCAGTCCAAAGGGCTCCGTGGACTTGGTGTTCTAGAACAGAGCCACCCCACATGATTTTCTGTGACGCCGGAGATGTTCTATAATCACGGCTGTCCAATGTGGTGGCCACTGGCCACGTGTGGCCGACAGTGCTTGAAATGTAGCAGGTGTGCACAGGGGACTGAATTCTTAATTTTATTTGATTTTGATGAGTCTACATGGCTACATGTGACTGGTGTCTACTGTACTGGACATTGTAGTTCTAGAATGTTCCTTCCAAATTGGATGCTGCCCAGCTCCTCTCTGAGCCATGGCAGCACCACGTGGAGAGGGGCTTGCCGTGTCCTCAGCACCCTCAGCCGCAGGCGGTGACGGGGCTCCTGCAGGGCGGCTCCCAACGCCACAGCCAGAGCGCGGATTCCAGCTCTGGCCGGGACACAGTGACAGACAGTTCCCATTTATTAAGTATCTGTGACCAACACTGTGCTGTCCAGTCTATTTTACAGAAGATGGGACCACGCCCTGAAGAGGCAAGGTGACTTGCCCGTAGATCCTGCCATGGTGGCCGACCTGTTTGTGGCCCCAGCCAGGTCCTCAGACCACGGGAGGACGGACGGGCCAGGCTGAGGGAGAGCCGTGGTGCAGGGGTGGAAGGTCCGGGGTGCAGAGCGGTGCTTTCCCCGCCTGCGCGTCCCTCTCCGCCCGTCCCCTCCACAGGGCTGCCCGGGTTACGAGACACCTGCCCCTCTGTCCTGTCTCCGTCTGTGGCAGTGCCCTGGGGAGGGGCGGCCAGGGCGGTGAGCAGCTCCCCATTTTACAGCTGTGGGTATGGAGGTGCGAGGGATCGAGCCACCTGCCCAAGAGCCCGCAGGGCGGTGGCCGGTCTGTTGGGATGGCTTTGACCCTGAGCTCACTTCTCCCACCACTCGAGTCCCCAGCCTTGCCTTGACTTCCCGCGGCCACGTGCTGGGTGGGCAGGGCAGCCCACGGGGCCCACCCACATGACCTGGATTCTAGAAGCGTCCTCAGGAGCTGGGCGGGCCGGAGTGTGGTGGTCCTGCCCAGGGGCGTGCGGGCAGGCGGGCGGGCGGGCGGGCGGCGGGGCTGACAGGCCTTAATAGGCTCATTGTCCCTGGCCCGGCCCCTGCCTCACTCGCGGGCCGGATGAGCTCATGTCTGCGGCGGCTGCAGGGAGGCCGGTCGGCCGGGAGCCCGCGCGGGCTGGGGCCGGCGGAGTCGTGAAGCGGAACCTTGTAATGAGCGACGCCGGCTGGATTTATGGGGCCGCGCACGTGCGCCGGGCCTTCCTCCGAGGCCTCTGCGCGGGGACGAAAACAAGTGCTGGCCCGGGAGCGGGCGGCTGAGTCTTAACGAGGGCCCGCTAATGACGGGAAGGCCCGGCCAGGACCCCGGCCCGGGAGGAGCAGAGCTGGGGCCGGTCCCGTGTCAGCGTGGGGTCTGCCGGGGCCTCTGCCTCCGACTCCGCCCGGGAGGCCCGGGAGGAAGCGCGGACAGGCGCTCTGGAGCTGTGTGGCCTTGGACGAGGTGCTCGTGATCCTCTCCTCACCTGTTTGTCTGTGAAATGGGACAACAGTCCCGTCAAGGCCAGGGGAGGCAGGGTGATAAAATGAGCAAGTGTCACCTGCAGAGTTACCTGCCGCCTTGGAGGGTGGGGTCTCCTCTGCTCGCTCACCACGGCAGGGCTTGGCCTGGAGGGCTCAGGGAAGGTGTGCATGGACAGCACTCGGTGTCCGGTGAGGGTGACGCCCTGTAGACAAAGGATAGCTGGCCCCGGTGTCTGGCTGGTGGGTGTGCAGGTGCAGGGTGCACTGGGACCACCTTGCCCAGACAGTGTGGTCAGGGAAGGCTTCCTGGAGGCGGCATAGGGAAGGTCTAAGAGCAGAGACCTGCAAGGTTAAGCAGGACTGCAAATAAGTGGCGATAGCAGTGTGTTCTGGTGAGGAACTGGCACATGCAAAAGGCCTGAGTGCAAGACACGAGCAGCTGTACAGAGTAAGTCCGGCCGAGGGGAAAGCGGGGGAGGGGGAGGGGGAGGGGGGACCAGCCCTTCTCCACTCCCAGGGCTGCCGGGGTGCCAGGAGGCAGCGTCTGCACTTCCGTGCGCCCCGGCTTCCTTAGGTACGAAATGGGGGCGCCGACAGCTCTGCCTGAAGCTGCGGTGTGGGTAAAACCGGGTGTGTGGGTGTGCCTGCGCCGTGCAGGGCTGAGTGGGCGGCGGTGGGGGTTGGGGCACTGCCCTTTGAGCAGCCCCGGGGTGACTGGGGACGCCCATGGAGGCACACGGGAGAGTTTGGGTGGGGGTCTCCGGAAAGAGGCATCCCCCGGGTGTAATCTCAGGGGAGCTGTCGCCGTCCTCCCAGTGGTCCGCACTTGCCCGCGCTCACGTCCTGGCGGCCGGCGGCACTCTGGGTCAAAGTCCCCTGAAGTCCCCCGCTGCTGCTGAGCGGGCGCTTCCCTCCAGAGGTCGTGGGCACAGGGCCACGTGCACCTTCTCCTGGGGCGTGGAGGCCTCCTCAGGGTGGGGACCCCTAGCAGGACCTCCGGCCTGAGCAGGAGCCCCGGGGTGTCAATTATGCGCCGGCCCTGGCCGCGCGCCGCTTGACTGACAGCTCATTACCCCGCTGCCATTTTTGGGCGGTGGAATTTAATCTCCCAGATGGGAAGCAAATCAATTTGCCCATCCGCTGCAGCTGAGCCTACCTGAACTCCGCTCTAATTTATTCTCTCAAGCTTCGGAAGGCTTGTTGTTTCCAGGTACCGAAATATCAGGTTTCTCGGCCGGTGCCCAGAGGGCCACGCTCGGGGTGAGCGGCGGCGCCCGTGTCGGGGGAAGCCGGGCTCCCGCTGGCCGCCGCAGGCCGGTGGACGGGGAGGTGGCGTGTGGGAATGTGGTGCGGTGACACCAATGCTGCAGGGACAGATGTGGTCTGCCCAAGGGCTCGGAGCAGGAGGGGACCTCGACCAGCAAGGCACACCGGACCTCCGGCTTGCACGTGTTCGGGGCCGAGTTGCTCTGCGCGGCGACCGCTGCTACAGCTTCAGGGGTTTGAACGTAACATTTGGATGGCGGCGTTCTGGGACTCTGAGCTTTCTGCCCTCACTGAAGCATGGTTACAAACCTGAAGCCAAGGTGGTCCTTTAACCTGTGACGTTGGGACCCTTTTGCCCCTGGGCCCAGCAGGGCAGGCGGGGAGCCACCTCTCCAGGGAGTGCGTGCCTGCTGGGTGTGGGCCACTGTGGTGCGTGGCCACTGGGTCCCTCGGCGGACCAGGGGGAAGCCCAGGGGCACTGTTCTGAATCCTCTAAGGGGCCTACAAGGTCTGCGGACAGTTCTGGTCGTTTCGGAGGCAGCGCGGGCCTCGGGGGGCCTCTTGAGACATTTCAGCTGCTTTCTGCTCAAGTTCAAAGGATGCTTGTCTGCAGGCCCTCAGTCACCACGGAGGACGCTGGGGCGGTCGCATCACGTGCGCCTGAGCGAGCGCCGCGCCCGGCGTGGGGTGCGAGGGCGGGGGTCCCGGGCTGGGTGGGGGAGTGGAGGGGGCAAGTGCTTCCTGTGCGGCCAGCGTTTCTCAGACGCTCTCTCCCTCCTGCGTTTGACAAAGCAGCGGGCCGGGCTGCTTTCCAGGGTCAGGGAAAGGCCAGTCTGTTTACACACCTTTGCCGGGGAGCTGGGGGAGGGGGGGCGGGGACCGGCCGAGGATTAATCAGCAGAGTTACTGCCTCGCCTGTCAGGAGGCTCCTGTGACATTGTTTTGGTATCAGGGCAAACACGACAGTTTAGGTTATGAATAGAAGAAAAGCGAAAGAAAAGGTGGCCTTGCCCCTTGCCATTGAGATTTCCCTTTCTTCTCAGCCAGCAGTGGGCCCCAGGGACCCCCCTCCCCACCCCAGCGCCTTTCGGGGGGACGGGCCAGCCAGGGCTTCCACCCCGGCCCCGAGGAGGCCTGGCCAGGACGGTTGTAGAACTTGGGACTGGGAGGGGGGTAGGACCTTGGGCAAGAAAGTTACTGCCCATCTCTTTCCTTTTCTTCTTTCTCTGCCTTAGTGCAAGCCAGTTTCTGCGTCGGGCTGCAGCTGCGACTAAATGCACCGGACCCCGAGTGGGCGGGAGGAGGGGTCATGCCACACAAATCCATGGATGTACAACTCCCACCGCAGGGGCGGGGCTGGAGCAGCTGTCCTGGGTAGGGATGGGGTGCAGACCCGAGGTCCTCAGCACAGGGGCCGAGGGGCCTCTGTGCCAGCTTGCCACTTACCGCCCACCTGTCACCTTGCCCTCTTTCCCTAGAAGATCCCAACCTTTCCTGCAGAGCCCAGCGCTAGGTTGTCTGTTCGAATCACTAGGCTAGCAGTGACCTGAACTCCCTGCTCTGAGCCCTGCCTGTTTACTGGGTGCTGCTCTGGGCCCCCCGCTTGCTGGACAGAAGCATTGTGTCCCTCGCCTAGGTAGGGGGCCCCTAATCTGAGGCCTCGTTCACAGAAAGCACTCGGTAAGCCCTTTCTGACCGCAGGGTTACTGTAAATGCATGTTGCTTTTCCTCTGCCACCGAGCGGGTGTGGTTCAGGGCCCAGGGCTAGTGAGCAGGTGAGAAGCCCCAACTGAAGGACCAAGTACTGAGATGGACGCCAAAGGAGAACTCAGCTCCAGGGAGCGGGGGATGGGGGAGCTTTGGTTGTAGAGTCAGACAGAGCTGGTCCCAAATCCCAGCTCCACCGTGCTATCTGTGTGACCTTGGGGAACACCCTTCACCTGTGCCACAGTTTCCTCATCTGTGAAATGGGGACAGTGCCGTCTGCCTCACAGAGTGGCCATGAGAATCCCAGGAAATGATGCCCGCAGGGTGCGTGCACATGTGTACACACAGTAGCTGTTGTCGGCAGGGTGGTCCAAGTTGCAGCCACGGCGCTGTGTTAGAGCTCAGATGCCTCTTAAAGGGGCCAGGGAGGAGCACTAAGAAATCATCCGATTACGCAGGGCGGCGGCTCCCTGCACGGCTCTCGCTGCACACCTGCCCCTCACACGGCTCACAGCGGGGAGGGCTGGACGGGGGAGCAGCGCTTACCTCTCTAGAACCTACAAGACCTTCCCCCACACACACAAAATAATCCCAATTTTGGTAAGTTTTACTAACTGCATACTTGTCTTTTGACACGTGTGAAAATGCATGTGTGCATTTCAAGAGCTTCCTTACTACAGTTGTACCGATTTTTTTTAAACTAATGAGCTTTCCCCCTTCCAAACACGAGGCTGACATCAGAGAACAATTTTTGATCCAGTTTGAGAAACGCACTGGGTGGTTCAGAGATGATGGGAATCCCAGGCGGCTCTTTCCTGCGGTTTCGACGAAGGAATCTCTCCAACGTGCCCACAGTCGCAGGGGCAAAATGCACTTTGGGTTATTCAAAGTTTAGAAACATTTAGGTGACTACGGTTAATAATTCATGCAAACCCTGACAAATGCAATTTATTCTTTTGTGCAATCACAAGGAAGAGCAGAAACCGGCTGCACTTTTCTCTCCTTAGTTCCCAATCCTTTTAGCGACATCTAGTGGAGGATCTTTGAAAAATATAGCACTTGCTTCTGTGAGCTTCCTCCAAAGCTAAGGAAATCCAACTCACCAAGGAGCCATTGCAACCTGGGTTCCATGTAAGTGTCCATCTGTGTTTCAGTCTCCAAGTTAGAAGCAGCACTGAAGCCAAATGGACCCTCTGTTGTTGCTGACTGCAGCGTGCTAGGAGGGACCTGCATTGCGGTGGCCGGCAGCTCTGCATGTCAATCTGGCTGTCACTTGCTAGCCATGCGATCACCTCTCGGCCTCAGTTTTCTCAGCTGTAAAACTTACCTAATAGTAGAACTGGCCCATGGATTACCGTAAGGACCAAATGACATGATGCCCATAAAGGGCCAGCATGGTGTCTGCCACGCCGTGAGCACCAGCGTTAGCAGCTGACGGGAGCCTCTCTCTGCCCACCACCCTCCCTGCACACGGCAGCTTCCTCCTGGAGAAACGGTGCACTGGGGCGGACGGCTGCACGGTGGGCACATCCATGCAAACAGGTGCTGGTGTCTATAAAGTGGTATCATTTTAAGATGTGTCGTCTTGAAAAGATAACGGTGATCTTGCTCTCTCCCTCCCTCTGCCCCTTCTCCCTTCCTCTCCCTATTCCCTCTTTTCAAACTCTAATCAAGAAATGGGAATACATAACCTGGACCCAGCAAAAGTCTTGGAAAAAGAAATTTGAAAGTCTTATTAGCACATTATATTCAGAAGACATTTGGAAAAATCGCCTTTTGGGTTTGAGTCAGAAGTACCATTGTTGCCTTTTCATTTGAAAAGCTTGGTTGTGCGATGGTCTAGGACCTTCTGTTTTGTGTTCGTTAGACACAGCCTGGAAGGGAAGAACGATCCTTTACATTCACCGTGACGTGCAGGGTGCTGCATATTTCCTCCGAGTTAAAGCCTGTGTTGGAATGCTGCTTCTGTGTATTTTAGGCAAATGCAGGTTAAGGGGTAAGTGCCCCTTGAAGCAGGAAGTGTCGCTGTTTTGCTGATATGTTCTAGCTACGCTGGCCTGGCTGGAACTTCGTAAACAATCTACATCCCTTAACAACCTGGGCAGGGAGAAGGCAGGTAAAGCTGGCGGCACATTCTGGAGGCCTTGGTGGTGGCAGCTTGCCCTTGTAAAACGCCTGGCACCTTTCTGCCAGGGCTTCTGTCCTGCAGGGGATGGCAGGCCCAGCACAGCACATGAGGCTTCTGCAGGCCCATCTGGCATGTGGCCAGGGTGCCCAGCCCAGCCACGAGCCAGACAGTCAGGAGGGGACAGCAGTAGGAGAGAGCTGGGCTCAGAGTCTGAAGCCTTGGGACCAGCCTACCACCTGCCACCTGCATGGCTTGGGTACATCCCCTCCCTCATCTGTGAAATGGGGATAGCACCCCCGGCCCAAGCTTCGTAAGACTGAAAGGAGAAACTTTACAAGAATTTCCTCTACAGACCACTGGGTGGGGGCCAGAGATGGTGCCCGCCTACCTGCCCAGGCCACCGTGGAGCCTCCCGGGGGTGGGCCGCCTGCCCCCACCTCCTGCGACTAGAGAGGCCGACTCGGGACCCACGACTCCCAGGCACAATAACTGGAAATGCCAGTCGCAGCAACAGTTTAACATTTTACTAAATCAATTCACACAAATTCCAAATTGCAAATATAATTAAGGACAACAGCTTCTGCTTTACCTTTTAAATCTTTTCATTTTCAAATCCATCATTAAGACAAAAGTAAACAAAAATTAGGTCTGTTGCAAATTCATGATTTTTCTTCCGAGAAAACAAAAAAGGACATTAGACTAAAAAGAACGCCACTGGGTGTACAATAAAGCACCACGACACATGATTACAGACGGGCTTCCTGGCTTCCGCGACACGTAAAAGACACTGTTCTCTCCACTGCTGTGCGTCAATCAGGATCTCATTAAAATAAAACTATAAAATCTCCTAGGTTACGCTAAGTCAGACACGGTCTGGAACACAGTGCTTAACAACAGTAATGCCAACTATCAGTGCTAACGTAAAACATTTTAGAAGGTCAAAAACAATTAAACTGGAAACCAAAACCTTATTTTCCCTAGATGAGCAAAACTGAAAATGAAAGGGTTCTCGCCTCCCAGCAGGAGTGAGGGGGATTTTTTTTTTTCCTTTTTTTCTTTCGAGTCGGAGGCGGGGGATGCGCGGGGGCTGGCTCTGGGGTCCTCGGCCTAGTTGGCGTCCAGCTTGGCCATTTCCTGCACGTAGATGCCTATACTCTCACTGTCAAAGAGCACAAAGTACACCGTCTTGATGGAAGAGGACATCGTGGACACAAAGTAGCTGGAGATGGCCTTCAGGATCAGCTGAGCCGCCGTCTGCTTCGGGAAACCGTTCCTGCAGGAGAGAAGACAAGCTCTCAGCGCTCGGGGCCACCACGGTGGTCACGGAACCTGCCCTATCCCTAGCAGCCCCCCTCGCAGGAAACCCTAGAGGCTGTCTGCACCGCAGTGGCGGCCTGTTGGGTCACAGCGTGCCCTGAGCCCTGCGGCTGCTGGTTCACCAGAGTGAGAAAGCCCAGTGCCCGGCGACGGGGGCCAGACATGGGGTAGAGAGCCTCGACCCTGTGTGTGCCTTTACACAAGAAGGCGTCCAGGAAGTTCTCTGAAGGACAACCAGCCAGCAGGCGGGACAGCGTCCTACAGGGTGTGTTGGGCCCCCAAGTGTGGCACAGACACCTGCGTTTCTTTCTTCCCATCATCCCTGCAGCCGCACAGGTCGACAGCCGCAGGCCAGACTCTCCGTGCTCTAGCGCGAGTCACCCCGGGCCTGGCTGGAGGTTCCCTGGGAAGGCCCTGGCCTCCGTCCCACATGCAGAAGGGTTGTGCCCTTCACACTGGCCTCTAGAGTCCGTGGGTACGGGGGTTGCTGCCTGGAATCTACCCCCCAGCACACACCAGCTCACGCCCCACCCCACAGGCCAGGCTGTTGGGAGCTGTGGGTGCTGGGGAGGAACTCTGGGCCCAGTGGGCTCTTCGACGAGGTGATGTCACCAAGTCTCCAAGCCAGATGTGTTTGGATTCACACACGTTTCTGTCTAAAGCGAATGTCATGCGGCAGTTTTTGGAATTAGGTGCCCAGAAGTCACGAGTCTGCAGTCACGCCTGGGAGGACTGGCGCTGCTCCCGGGCCACGCCGCGGGTGGCAGCCTGCCTGGCTGGCGGAAACAGCCTGGAATCGAATCCCTACTGACCCCGTTTTACAGGTAAGGATGCCGGGGGCGACAGTTCGTTCACTGTCAGGTCGAGTTGTCAGTCTGCCTGAGCAGGATGGGTTGGCATCCACGGTGCTGGGCCAGCTGCCTGTGCTGGCTGGTCCTCGCCTCTGGGTGGGGACCTGCTGCCACGCGGAGAGGTTTCCAGACAGGCAGGGTGGGGACTTCTTTCTCTGTGCCCCTGGGTTCTGGGCCACCTGGCTGGGCCACTGGAGATCCCACAGGCGCCGCTGCTCTCAGCGCCCAGAGCATCCCGTAGCTACGGGAGAAACTGTTCCTGTGACTCGATTTTGATCAAACGTGGCCTTACCCAGCTTCATGGTGGCGACCTAGGGACTGCTGGATGTTTCAGGAATGGAGCTCATTCTTAGAGGACAAGGCTGTCCCCCTAGGGCATGTGCCCAGCCTGTGGAAAGTGGGGTGCACCCCAGAGTCAGGGCTTCTTCTCACACAGGCAATACAGCCCCGGCATGTGGCCCTGCCGCTGCTGGCAGCAGGGCGCTCTGGCCGGGAGGGTGGCGGCAGACACGCACAGCTTCCCCCAAGGAGAGCCCGGCGGCTCCAGACCACCAGGTGAGCCAGGATGGAGGGTGGCAGGGACACTGAAGGGATAGGGCTCTCAGGGCGTGGGCAGACAGCTCCCAGCACCAGGGCCCACAGCTGGCACAGCTGTCCTGACTCTCTTCACAGGAGTCGAGCAGCACAGAGGCTGGGTTATCTGGAACGAGACACATGTTGGGAATGATTGAGGTGGTAAACTTGACCTTCTGCTTTTGGGAGGCATCTACCCAGCGGTGCAGGCTGCTTCCAGCTGCGGACCGGGCTCCCAGGGCCTGTTGCAGCCTGCACGTGAACCAGAGGAGCTCCGAGGGCCTCTAGAACGAGCAGAGCCCTGTCTGTGGACGTGACCTGGATGCTTGGGGGCGGAGAAAGGCTGTGAAGCCCAAGCCCCCCGCAATGGAGGACGCCTGTCTCAGCCTCACACCTGCACAGGTGAGCGCCTATGGAACTGGCACATATGGCAGTCTGTCATGTGGCCTGATGGTCACAGCCCATCTCCAGCTGTGTCTGCCCATGGGGCAGGGCTTCTGGAGCTGCCCTAATCCCATCCTGCAGCTGGTCTGTGCAGGCCACTGCACTGGGACTGTTAGGGACGTCCAGCTCAAGCTGGGTGGGATGTGGCCTGGTGCAGACGTACGGTGTGTGGCCCTGGCCCTTCCCTGCTGACTGGGAGGCCCCAAGGGGTCTCCCTAGAGCACCAGAAGTTTGCCAGTCCCTCCTGCCTGTGCTGGTACAGACCTGCCCCCCGTGGCTTTCCGGGCCTCTGACTTGGACCCTGGAGAAAAGGGTATGTGACTGTCAGGGGGCAGGGCGGAAAGTCCTGTTACTCTACTTCAGTAGTTGTCAAACTTTTTAGTCTGCGTCAGAATCCTGGAGGGCTTGTCAGAACACGGACAGCTGGGCTCCACCCGGAGTTGCTGACTCAACAGGGGCCAGAGACCACTCTTCAGAAACCACCGTTCTGTATGTAGCTGACAGGGACTGTATAACCCGAGCTTGTGGGCTGGGCCTAAAGGTTAGGGATCCGCAAGTGAGGGAGACAGGTAGGGGTCAAAGGTTTTAGACCTGCGGTGACCACATCTGCATCCCCTCCTGTTAGAGAGAGTGGGCTGTTCTCCTGCCAGAGGTGCCTGGCCTTGTCCTTCAAGGTCGCTGGTGGGTGGACACAACTCTGGATTTGCTCCTAGGAAAACGCTCTGTTGACAAGCCCGCCTCTCTGTCCTAGGAAGCCCTGGCCTATGGAAGAAACCCCCCGTGGGACTGTGGCTCGTCCGGACCACGCAGGCGTCCAGGAGGGACCGGGCAAGGTAACGGCTCTCCTGATGTTTCCAAGTAGGGCCCCGAAGTGGTGTCTAGTTGTCCCAGTTAGAAAGTTTCTAACAAAATGGAACATGTAAGCAGACGCCCTCGCAGGGCTTCCCATGTAGTGCCGCTTGCTCCAGCCAGGGCAGCCGTGGCCCACGAAGGCCTGAGCAGGCCCGTCGCGGGCGAGCGCACTGGACAAGACCTGGCACGGCGAGCACCGGGGCGCGGCACGAGGAGTCCTCACCCAAGAGGAGCTACCCATGAAGCGGGTGGTCGCGAGGGTCTTTCTAAAGGCTTGTGCAGTGGAAAACGGCCTCCCCTGCCCCAGTCCCCATGACAGCTATCACTGGGTGACTGTACTGTCCTAACAAGGCTGGCCTCAAGCCCCGGAGGGCTGCTGGCCACAACTGTGGGCACGCGTGCCGGGTGACACTAGCTGTGGTGCAGTGCTGCTGGCTGTCGGGATAGCTGCGTGCCTGCTGGCGGCATGACCACGGCCCTCCAAACAGCCATTCCTGCCTGGCCCAGTCTCTGTGCCTTCTGCTGCATCTCAGGCCTACTGCCTCTGTGACAGTCACCATGTTCCGCAGGTGGAGTGTTGTTAGGCTTCTGCTCTACAGTCAGAGTTGTGTTTGAATCCCAGCCGCCTTTGGGCAGGGCCGTGACTTCTCTCAGCCTTAGCTGCTTCTGCTGGAATACAGGTGCCCCAGGGGTATACATGATGGTGGGGGTGAAGAGGTTGCTTTGCTGTCCTCAGTCCCCATACCTCGACACATGGGTGCTCTTGGGTTTCCACTGTCACCATGCCTGTGGGTGTGTGTATGCCACGTGTTTCCCACCCCACAGGACGGGGACCTTGGCTGTTGTATCCCCCATCTCAGGCCTTCCCGTCAGTCCAGCTGCGTCGGTCGTAGCCTTATCCCACGCGACCTGGGCCTCAGTTTCCCTAGGCTGGTGCACGGGGACCCCACGGCCATCTCAGTCTGGTGCCTCTTAGGTGAGCCAACACACATTGGATACTCAATGTGCACAGGTTCTGGGTTCACATCCCAGAAAAGGGTGCAGTTCCTCCAGCTCTGCTGCTAGGACAGGCCAGGCAGGCACGCGTGCAGGGGTGACAGACTGAGAGCTTGCCCCTGCTCTCGGGGCAGAAGCAGAGATGGATTCTAGGTGGACTCTGGCTTTTCTGCTGGGCCAGTCCCCCACTGTAATTGTCTCGGCTGTCAGGGAACATGCCTGTCACTGTGTGTGGACACTCTTCCCTAAGGTTAGGCCCCTTTTGCACTGTGGTGATGGCTGCTCCTTTATCACTTTTCTATGTTCTGTCTGGCTTTTGAGAATCTGCCTCTCTGAAGTTACCCCAGCCCACGGCCAGTCGATCCAGAAGACCAGACCCCCAGGATCCTCAGCTGAGGGCACCGGTATACGAGAGGTGAGTGTGCAGAAGGGCTACTCCGGGCTCCCAGGCCACTGCCTGGGGAAATCAGGGAATGCAACGGTGGCATTTTCAAGGTTCCCTGGAACATCTCTGTACACAGCATGCAGGGGCCTCAACTGTGTGGCCGCAATGGGGTTACTTAACCTCGCAAGCTTCAGTCTCTGCCTTTGCGAGAGGTAGTGACAATGGTCACCTCTCAGGGCTGCCGACGAGGATAAGGGGTATTGTAGCTCGGGGCCTGGGGCTCGAGGAATACCCACCCATGGAAGCTTGGAAGAACCTAGCTTTCCTTTCAAGCTCATAAATCTAAGGAAAGTTTAATCAAAACCCCAAACTAGCTATCCTGCTGCTGTGGCTAAGGGTCACTTTCCTAACGTCAAACAGAGCTGAGAGTGAATCCATAAATACTGTGACCAGAAGGGCTGAGGACAGTGTGTCCAGATGGTAGTGGTGGTTTTGAGGGGCCAGGGTCAGGCGGTGAGGGCTCCAGCCGGGCTGATGGGTGCTGTCGCATACGTGGGGTGGTGGTCACCCTCTCTCGGCCGCAGCTCAGAATGTGATCCGTTGACCAGTGTTTGCATGTATATTGTTTTAATTCCGACACGACTTTCATGCCAGAGACACTGGATGCCACAAACAAGCTGTTTTATTTCCCCTCTTAAAACCCACTGTGATTTACGGGCCGGCTCTGGTGTAATCCCATTTTGACTCATGAAAGAGAGGGCAGCTGTTCACACAGCTCTGCGGGGCCAGGTCTGCCCGGCAGATGTGGCCGGGTAGCCGCACACATGCGCCGCCTTCGGCGTTTCACCCCCTTTAAAGCTTTCAATTGATTATTTTTTAAAACTTTTGACTCCATGAAAAATGTAAATAAGTTTGTAATAACAGATGCTCTTTTATAGGAATTACTTTTATGCTTCAATTAAAAATTCCCCAATAGTCATATGAAAGGGTGTGAAGTTATTACCTCCAGTCAAGCCTCCCCTTGCTGCCCTCTTCAGAAGCACCTTTCATCAGAGCAGATCAAAGTGCATCCGAGGCACTAATTAACTGAGCCTCAGAGCCATTTGTGAGGAAGGGCAGTCCCTACAGCCTTGCTTGATAAGGCAGGCCAGGCACAGAGAGGCTGATTCATTTACCAAAGGTTACACAGCATCAAAGAATAGACCTTCTAAAAGAGGGGAGGGTATAGGAAGGCAGGAGAAGCAGGGAGTGGGGCTACTTAAACTCTGATCGAAAGCACTTTGTGGAAAAAAGACAAAGGTCTTGAATCTACTTTGGAACAGGCCCTGGGACCTATCACAGCTCCAGGGAGAATTCAGTCTGCTTGTCTTTGTTATCTTTTGCTTTCAACATGCATTTAAATGGTATTAACTTTTAAAATGATGCTCTTTGCAAGAGACTAGCATGAAGCATACACATACATGGCAGTCAAGATCCGTCAGCTCTCAGCCAGGCACAGGAATCCCCTCCCCCCACTGTGGGGACACTGCCGGGGTAGGTAAGCACTCACCCTCCTGATGGCTTGCCAGGGCAATGCTCATTTTGCCGCTTTATCCATGATGAGGTTCCAGAGGACAAGGTTCAGGTGTAATTAGAGATCTCTTCCCATATTTGGGTCCTGACAGTCACATGTGACCTCCACAGAAAGCCTTGGAGTATGGGGGCAGGGTAGGCCTTCTGCCAGGAACCGTGTCAAATGAGGGAGGGAGCCCACCCCGTGCTAGCTCAGTCCTGGCAGTGCTCAGGAGGCAGAACTATAGGGCCTGGAGAAAGCGGCTACTGCCCAGGCTAGGATGGTGCAGCCTGCGGGCTCATGGGCAGGGTCTGCTGCTGCCACACAGCCCTTCCTTTCTCGTGATGGGCGGAGACCCCAAAAGACTCATGAGCTGAGACAGGAAGCCCCAGAAGCAGCAGGTACCCTGTCCCAACCAAGTCCCCCTTGGGCCCAAGATGCTACCAGCTTCAGCCTCTAACGGCCAGTTTCCCTTTGCTTCAGGGCCCAGTCCAGAACCTGAACCTTCCACCGGCCTTCAACTTTGCGATGGCGCTGCTCTGCATCATGGCACAGAGGTCTCCGAGCGACCCCGAGACGCCACATGGATTTAATTCACGCACCACCACTCAGCTGGTTACTGGACGAGCCAGGACCCAACTCCAGACCTGGTCCCAGCCAGAGTGCAACGCTGCTCCGACAGGTAGGTACGTGCTGGCATTTGAGGCACAAAATGAGGGGGGTTTGCGGCTGAGTCCTACCTGCAGCGTCAGCTGTGAAAGGACTACACTCTGCCAGTGGTGGCCGTCAGTCTTAGGGGCAACTGTGCTGCTCCTGCAGCCCTTGGTGAGTCTACTTGGGGGTATTTCAGGGACAGGAGGTGGGTAGGGCCCAGCCCTGCCGCCTCCTCACATAATTCCCTGTTCAGTTCCGCCAGGCCCATCACTGCATTGGCAGGCCAGCGAGGGAGGCCCTGCATAGAAAGGGGAGGGGTAGATGGCTTTAATCAAAAAATTTTGTGGTTTGGGGACAGAACGGGAACAGAGTTGCAAGCTTATTCTGCGATGGCCATACTCTCTATCACTGTATCTGCATGCACACCTCGCTATGTTAGTGCCCTTCAAAAAGCACTGAGCCCCAGGCCATCACCACTGTGATGACAGCGGAGGTTTTATATTGGCCTGGGGCCTCCCTCTCTCATGGCCCCTCACCATTGTTGAATGTTCATGTCCTTCCTTATTCCAAGCTTTTGGTCTTCTTGGCGAAGGCAGCTGCAGGGGCCAGCATGCAGAGAAACAGCCACGCCCTTACCTGCCACTGCCGATGGATGGAAAGGCGATGGATTTCAGCTTCTTATCGTCAGCCAGGGCCAAGCAGTTTTTCACCGTCTTTTCCAGAAGTTCCTCACACTTGTCTGCGCCCCAGACTGGGCTGTTACAGTGGATCACGAACTTAGCCGGAAGGCCGTGGCCTGCACTGACGGCAGCTGGAAGGGACAAGACAAACTGTGACCTCTATTCCTCAGCAAGGCACAAGATGCCAGACACAGACCCTCCCTCCTCCTATGGTACCTTTTACTGTGCTAGTGGCCTGTGTCCAGGGAGGAGACCAGCTTCCTGCTGTGCTCCAAGTCCAATGCCAGCTTGAGCTGGAAACTGCACATCATCATCTGGAGGGGCAGCCAAGCCCCACCCTGGGGCAGTTGGCAGTAGGATGCGTCACCCCCAGGAACTTCACCCAGCACCGCAGTGAGCCCTCACTGTCTCCAGGAAGCAGCACCCTTGACTGAATGTGCTAGAATGCTCGCAACATCACACTAATTGCCTTTATGGGGCTCCAACCCCCTCTCTTCAAGTGGATCTCTGTGCAAATAACCATGATGTATCTCTAAAGCTCCCAGACCCAATTCAGGACAAAGCTAGTAGCTGCTCCTTTCTTCGGAAAGACCAGCATCTGCTGCAGTCATCTTCTCCTGCTGGGTTGGCCTCACCGTGTAACTAACTTATCCTGTTCACTGAGGCAGAAAGAGATTTTTATCAAACTCTTTTCCTTTCCTAGAAGAAGAGCCATTTTCCAGCTACATACATATATCCATGGAGGACCTGCCTTTCCTTTGTCAGACCTGATGTGGGCCTCAGGTCTGCCACGTACCTGCTAGGTAGCAGCTTCCAGAATCCCTCACTAGGTTGCTCTGCAGTGAAGAAGGTTCTGGACCCTGGGTGTGGCTACAGCAGGACACCCCAGCCTTTCTTGAGCAGCACCGTCCAAGGGATATGGGTTGTTAAGGTCATGTCGGTAATAGATGCTGGCGGAACACTGGTTTGGGTAGTGTCTCATGATACAGTAGGGACAGCTCTGAACTGGGTTTGCACGCTCGTGAGAGATGTGCCTCCCTAAACCTTGGTCTGACACATTACCCGTCTGACATGGGAAAGAAAAAGAAAGCTGAGATTGGGGAGTTAAATCCACTGTTTTATCCACATGAGAAGTCACTCCTAAACTATGCATGGAAAAAGACTTGAAAGAACCATGTTCACAGTGATTATCTTTGGGCAGTGGAGCCAGGGGTGTGTTTTACTCATGTCTTTCTACTTTTTAAAATATTTTAGAACATTTTCTAAAATGGCTCTTAAAATCAAGATTAAAACAGAACATGGTTCAAGATATTTTTGCTTATCTAAGGGGCTTGCATCAGCCTGGGTGCTCAGGGGGCCGAGGCTGGAATGCTGGGGGGGAAAGGCCAGCTGCCTCTGGCAGATAGTTAACACTGTGTCCTCCCTTGTACAATGTAGGACCTTGTTGGAACTGCCTGGAAGAACTTTATAATTAGTGTCCCGCATGTTGCAGGCAACACAGAAGTGGCAGAGCAGAGGTCATCAAGGGACTTGCTGCTGAGCCCAGCCTGGCATGGGAGGTCTGGGGGCCCTCAGAGAGGGCTCATGTGGAAATTACTGATATCCAAGTGTACTTAAGATTTAGTTTTGAAACAGGATTTGAGAGACAGAATGGGCATCAGGGATCATGTGGCAACAAGAGAGAACCAGAGCCCAAAGTGAGAAAAGGGGTGGCCTGTCCTCCCTCAGCTGCTGGGGAGCTGGGCTTCCATCCTGCACCCCACTGACCACTTACAGTTCCCAAACTGACGCCTCCAGGTCGTCCTCTTCCCCTCATACCAGGACATGAGAAATGCATATTTATGTTTCCCATTAGAAACACAGACGGCTCAGTTTTACCATCTATAATTCTCAGCTCTTAGATTTGCCAAACTCAGCTTCTGTAATTCCTTCAAATTTGAGGTCTAGAGATCAAACACATAGGAACTATTTCAGGTAATAAAAAAAATTGCAAAGGTGATTTTCATGACTCTTAAGGCCCCCTGGCAACCTGCAGGTGATAAAATTCTGAGTTGTGAAGCTGCAGCTTTCCCTTGGCAGTGCACTTCCGAATCCTAAGCTCATGAAACGGTTTTCCTGATTCTGCACCCACCACACCCAGACAAGCACAGCCACTTCCCCACCTCACCTCCGGCTACTTCCAAGGGCCCGTTCTTTTTCCGGAGTTCCAGAACAGCTTCCACAAACTCCTTGCCACCTTTCTTCTCCAGCGTGTTTCCTAGGCAGGACAGGGAGGGGTCAGATGGCCATCCCACGTCTCTGGCACGCACACACACACTTACATGTCAGGTGATTACATACTTCAAATGATCTGACCAGCTAACTTCCCGAAGGCTGCAAAACAGGAACTGAGCCCTGGCTGAGTCAGTGAAGTGAGACTGAGGGGGGCTCCGTCACCGGCCGGGTTCCACCCAGCACTGCTGTGTCACCTAACCTGTCTGTCCTTGCCGCCCCCTCGCTTGGCTCTGGCTCAAGGTGATCCTGGATGTGCCAGAGATGGAAAGAAGACAGGAGGTACCTATTCTTTGTGCACACAGGTGTTTTGCACGCCTTTCATTGGCATGAGAAACCAGCTGGTACTGGGTTCCAGGGCTGCCTGCCTGCCCCGGGTTTTCTTCTGTATCTCTGTGGAGAAGCCCCAAATAAGGAGGTTTAGAAGCATCATGCCCTGCTCCATCCTACAGCCAGCTCTGCCCTTGGCAGCAGGCCGGGGAGAGAGTGCTTATGTCTGGCTACCTCCAGACCAGAATTATTGCCATGCTTAGCTCCTGTTTTGCAGCCTTGGCATCATATGCAAATACAAAAAAAATGGCCTCAGACAGAATTTTCTTAAGTACACTAATGATTCAGAATCATTTTAGGTTAAGGAGGGCAACATCAGAAGCAGAGCTTAAAGATTAACTTGCATTCTATAAAAACTTGGAAAGAAGGATGTCTAACTGCTCAGGACCAGATCTTTTGAAAAATCCAACTGAGGGCGGGAGCACTGTTCTCCCAAATCAGTGACAAATTGCTGCAGTGGAAGTCATGCTCCCAAACAAGACCCCCAGCACCTGTTACGACCTTGGGTCAAATCTTACATGGGATAGCAAGCAGCTGTCAAAGTTAGTGACAGTGTCATCAAAGTTTGGCCAGAATGGTGTCTGATTCTTCCTTAAGCTCTGATTCCTCTGTTGTGCACATTTTAAAGTACTTCTCCTCACAAGAGGATAAAATACTCCCCTTAAGATTCACCATTTGTCTTGGAAAATTCCAGGTACACCTGGCACAGTCCTGGCACTGGGTGGTCAAGGTGTATGGAATGCACCAGCCCAGATTCTCCTTGGATTTGCCCTGTAACGACCAGGACTAATTAAAACCTGCCTCATTCACACGTCTGTTCTGCAGGGGTGAGCTGACCCCAGGAAGCGTTTAGAAGACAAGTAAACAGCCCTGGTGCTGTCCCAGATAATGGCAGGGACTGGGCCTGTAACCACCCACTTCAGGGAGTCTCGGGTGCATGAATGTGACAAGCAGCCCGTCACCCAGGGGAGCTCTCAGCTGTCTAAGAGAGAGCCGGGCTTTCAAAGAGACACAAACTTAAAATCCTGGAGGTGGGACCCTGTGTCACTCCTCATGAGCTCAGACTGGCCTCTGCCTTTGTCCTGAAAAGCAGCACAAACTACAAATGGCAGAGCTTTCAGAATGTCACTTGCAGAGACATCCACCTATTGCCACTGCGTGTTTCTGATAGTGAGCAGAGGTGGCAGCTGAATGGGCCGTGTACTCGAGGGAGCAGGTGCAGGGCCTCGGAGCCCAACTCCTCCACCAAAAAGTGGATACAACCCAGGTGAGAGACACCCCAGTAGAGGTTCACCTGAACTATCCATGCAGCTGAGAAAAGGGAATGTGGACTGTAAATCAGCTGGATTCTACACATCTCCACCCCGGGTCTAGTCTTCCATCTAAACCCATCCTCAAGCTTCAGGCAGAGAAATTAGTATGCCAGAGGCTGGACTAGTTATCAAGGTTCTCATTCTCTTGTCAAATTAACTCTTCCCAGTGAGAACTGGGAAATTTGGGAAATAAAAGCAGTACTGTCATAATTAAGACTGCCAACTCCTTCCTAAAACATAAAATATTTAAGAAAATGGGCTGATTTATAATTAAAGGTGTTTTATCTTAGGAAGAGTGTTTACTTTAAAAATTTTTACTTATCATTAAATATTGCTTTAATAGTGAAATTTGCAAGTTAAAATACACTTAATGCATTTCCAAAACTTAAACACTGAACCCTAGATTGCAGGCAATCAACCCAGTGAGGACTTGACTCCTACACACACATACGTATGCACATGTTCATGTAGACACACGTGTACTTTTTAACAAGAAACAGGCCCATTTTCAACCATATTGTCAACACTCTTAATGTAAGACTCTTGCTTTTGAGGCTTAACTTCAGGGTTAATCATAAAGCAATTGGCTTATTTGCCCCCCAGCATAAACATGTGTTACTCCCATGAGAACAAGAACATTATTTCATGCTTAGAAAGCAGGCATAAGTATCAGTGTTCAAAACAGCCTAAGCGAAAATTTAGGCTTGGACAAATGTCAGGCTAAGCCTGTGGTCTATTTCACTGTTAGAAAGAACTTTTGATGGGTAAAAGTTAATCACTGGGGCTAAGCATTCCTGCACTCGGATTCCTTCTTCCAGCAGTCTCGGGACTCAGGAATTCACACCAAATATGAGAAATGGAGTGATTACTAGCTTCCTCTTTCCCCCTCTCGCACGTCAAAGTGGGAGCTGGAATCAATTCAGGCCATGCAGGAATCTGGTTTGTCACTGTTTGGGATGTAAAAGGTATCTGGGGTCAGTACTGGTTTGGACTGGTCTGCTGGGCAGAAAGGCATGGAGGGCTTCGCAAGACTGAGTTCTGGCCTGGCACAGTCCCTGCTCCTTGGGCCAGTCGGGGTGTCTGGACCCACTGAGGTCTTTTTCCAGCTGTGACAGTGTCAGGGAGTGATGTGTGGCATGGTCTCAGGCAAGCTCTTGGGCCCAGGTGTTCATACGCACGGAGGCGAATCATCCCTGCTCTACGGGCCTGGGGCGAGCACGTCAGAGTAAAAGTGTCAGCACCACCATTGTCATTATTCTAATGACACCACTGTCGTTCACAGTGCAGGCAGGACCGGGTGCTTCTGGGGGGCGTAACTGGCTCTGCCGGTGACTCCCGGGTTGCAGCCCCGTCTCCCAGCGTACAGTCTACCTCCTGGCGTGGCTGATCCTGCTAAGCAGCTGGCGCCCATGGGCTGCGGCAGGTGGGCCAATTTGCTCCTCTCCCTAGACCTGGGAGAGACACTTTTGCCCAGAAGTTACATAATTTTCATTCCACCAAATGTCCTGGAAGGCAGGATGAACCCAGGCCTTAGTCACGCCCACCTAAAAGGAAGACAAGCCCTTAGCTATTCATTTACCTTTCACTAAATAAGAAGTTCCCTCCCATCCAGTTTTCCTTTAGTTAAAAAAGGAAGCATCTTTCTCTTAAAGCTGCCTGACTGAGAAGCTCTTAAACTCCTCTAAATTCTTGTGAAAGGCGAGTTTAATTGCCTACAGCCTGATTTCATTTTGGCCTGGCAGGCTTGGCGGACCCTGACTTTCCATCCAGTTTGTCTTTCCATCCATGTCCGAAATCCAAAATTCCCAGGAGGGTAATTAGTACAAATCTCGGTGGCTGGGGAAGACCGAACGGCAGTCTTTGCTAGTGATGCTGAACAGCCACTGCCTGGGAGCGGCTGCGCACCCACTGTCCGGGACCCCCGTGAAAATCCTGATCCCCTCATCCTGCGAGATGAAGTCACTGCACGCTTACTAGGAATGTAGCCATCACATCTACTATAAATATCACATGTGCGCATGAGAATGAGACCACGCGGGAGGCACCAAACATGACCCAGGCTTTATAAAACAAGGTGCTTCGCTCACATTTTATGTAATTCTCATTATTATTATTTTATAGATAGGGAAACCGAGGCACTGAGGAGTTAAGTGACTTGCCCAGGACCCATAACCAGTAAATGGTGAGGCTACAATTCAAGTTCCTCCTACTTAGCTCCAAAGCTGTGCTTCCTTCTATCACATGCAGGTTCCTCGCTTTCTGCATCTAAAACAGTGTTTCTCAAGAGTGGCCCAAGGACACGACATCAGAACGAGGTGACTTTTATGCACCTCAAGTCTCAGGACCCTGGTGTAGGAAAGCATTTAGAAAGGCTCCTCCACGTGCACCCCTTGAGGCTTTAAAGCCATTTTCAGGAGCAAGTGTGCTTCTGGCGTGTTTGGGGGACACCTGTGCAAAGGCAATGTGTCTGTTCTTCAGAGGGCACAAAGGTGCTTTGGATGCCACTTGGCCCATCTGAGTGCATCATCCCTGTAGCTACAACCATCTGCGAGCCCAGTCTCCACCGAAGCCGTGCCTCACGCAGCAAGGGAAGAAACGCTGCTGCAGAACCAGCTTCCAAACCAGAAGTGCCCGCCTGTGAGCTGCATGACACCTGCTACCTGACAGCTGGCTTTAGTTCGTGGGTTCACAACCCAGGGACAGGAGATGTTGGGAAGGTCGGGACAGCTGGAAGTGTGAACTGAATGCAGCCCTGCATAGCTGTCAAAGGATCAAGCTGTCTGCGGCGGCCGACTGACCATGCACACACACACTCGGCAGCACCCAGCTAGGCATTACCTACTTCACCACCGATGTAGAAGTCAGTGTTTGTCGGGTGAACGACAGCATCACTGTCGATCGAGGCAATGTCAGCCTGTACAACTTGCAACTATAACAGGTAAACAAATGTAGATCAACTGTGTTGGACCGAGACCCACGCACAGGCACATTTACTAACGCCCCAGTGGCAGGGCTGGCCTACCTGGTCGATTCCAACATATGAGCCAAAGGGGGCAACCAGTCCACGCAGTGTGCCCACATGTGGATGGGGGTGAGGACGGGAGGAGGAGGAATATCAAATGTGACATGTTTAAATTAAACATTTGAATGACAAGTCCAAAAAAAGAGAAACACACACATGAGATCATTTCCAAAGGTTAAAAGAAATAACAAAACGAATGCCCCGCTTTACTTCGTAAAAGCCTCTAAAACTGGCATCCCACTGAGAAGGCTACTAAAACATGGCATCTGTTAAAAAAAAAAAACACAAAAAAGTGGACCATCAGGCCAACCAAAACAACAAGTTTCTCCATTTTGTCTGAAGCTGTCAACTTGCAGGCTTTGATTTTTACTCTCTTGACATTCACCATTTGGTCTACCTTCACGGGGTATCTCTTGAAAACAAAGCAGATATATGTAGAAGGTTGCCTTTACCGTTCCCCTTAATGTCTGGAAATATTTTTCCAGGCCTATTTCTCTCCAGCCAATCGTATTTTTATGTATTTTAATAAAAATTTACTTTGGGTAGCATCCTTGCTTTTTCTAGCTTGTGGCCTTTCTCTTTTCTAAAGAGTATCAGTACAAGGCAGTTGACACGCTCGAGCAGGGCATTCTTGAGCCCCAGTTCTGCTGTTGTCAGCCCACGTTTGTACCAGTTTGTGTGGGTTAGGCCTGGGCTCTGGAATGAGCGTCTCTCGCAGTAAAGGAATCTGCCCTCTTACAAAATCAGCCGAAGCTGGGAGCTAAAGGCACACAAAGGATGCTATGGTCATGGTTAGGGATAAGGCTGCCTTTGTGGGCATTTGTGTAGCCTATTTCCCCTGGCAAGGCTCTACACCTAAGAGGACAGGGCCCTTTATCGTGCCACGAGCTGACAGTTCCTCATATGCAAAGATAAAGCCACAGCGGTGGGACACTGAGGGGTACCGCTCAGCTTCCCCCGAACTGAGCAGGCGACACTACAGCTCTGGGGCAATTTTCCTCCGTAAGAACTTGAGCAGAAAGAGATGTTGTTTCATCTGTTTAATACCATCCTTCTGTTTAATATCATCCTCTAGCCAAATAATTCATGAACGTGGCATGTACTGTTCTCAGTTCTAGAAAAAGCTGAAGCAGGGACAGGTAGTAAATTTGGGGGACACCAATTTGCGTGTGCATTAAAGATAGGTTTATGGCACACTGACATGGCTGGTCTTCCTTTTCACGCTTCAAGCATCATTTCTGATTAAGGCTTAAATGGAGAAACTATCATTTTGTAGTTACCTGAGATTTTTTCAGTTATAAAAAAACCAAAAACCAAACATGTGTTTAAAAATCCCCCCCAAGTAACCAGCAGTCAGTTTGATCGTTATGGAAGAGAATTTAGATGCAATATATTTGCAATTGGGGGAAAGTAGCCAGTCACACTTAATGGAACCTCATGAGGCCACTGCCATTTGGAATGGCTTAGAGAAAGCAGATGATCAGTGTCTCCACTCGAAAGTCAATCTTGGATTTGGGAATCTGGCTTGACCACTCTGAAGTCTGGGAAGAGGAAAAGCCTAAATTCTGGGTTCCATAACTTTTCATCTGACAGCTGGTGGTACCGAACCCCGTCCCCAATTACCTAGGTCATCTTTAAGGTCAATGTCAGCATTGGTAGGATTGATTATGGCCTCCACCTCAAAGCCGGCTAAATTACTGATTTCACTGTGAATAAGGTTCAGCTGCAAAGAAAAGCACGGGGTGGGAAATAACAGGAGAGCCGGGCAGTCTCAGAGAAGGGAGCCTTGGGATGCAGGCGAAGGGCAGTGGACACTCCAAGTGCACTGGACCCAAAGGGAGACAGAGTCACTGGCTGTGATGAACCCACTTCACACTAAGTCTCAGTGCTGCCTGGGACGCGGAAGGAAGCAAACTAGGCTTGGTGCCCAGAACCCTGGGCGATGCTTGGGGCCAAAGGAAGCACAGCCGCATGGGACTGGGGAGACCAGCTCTCCCTTAAAGGAGACTGCGGCGTGGGGGCCACAGTAGTCACTGCTAGGGGTGGGGAGGCTGATGTGTGACCAAGGTGGTGCAGAAGTCCTGCCTGCCTTAGGTAAACCCCTAGGTAGCTCTGCTGCTGTCCTCCAAGTGGCTACAGTAATTTAAGGCTGTTCACATCACTGTGACTGCTGGCTGGCTCCCCTGCCCTGCTCAGGGGTTGCTAGGAGCAGGAACAGTCTGCTGCTTAGCAACATCTAACTCACATGCCCATTAATCATGTAATGCTGAAGTTCTGGCGAAACTCAGGGGAAAAAACAGTTCTCCAGCAAGACAGTGCGTCTTCTTTTAAACAGTTTTCGCATTGATGGGCAGATTGCTCTGAGACCCAACAGGTGACTTATAGCTAGTATTTTCCCAAGTGAGTTTTTTATCTACCCAACCAACTTGCTCTTTCTGAAGAGCCACTGGATGTCCTTGCTCCCCACTGTTATGTGTTGCCATGGCAACCCCAGGCCTCTGAGTACAAGAGGAATCCTGAATTCTAGATTCTGCTGTCAGAAGAGCAAGGGGAATTAATGGGCCCTCAGGACTGCTGTCCTGGATCCTACCCTTCCCCTTCCTTTTCTGTAGGTGCAAGTGCCTGCAGTAAAACTTGCTCTCACATGCATGCACACGCTTGCTCTCTCAAGGAAGCTGCTCATTTTTCAGTGACATAAATTCATAGCAGCTGCAGCAAAGTGCAATGCCTGAGCAGCCCCCAGTGGAGCTGGTGCCCAAGGCCAGGAGAACGACTGTGGCCTGTGGGGCCCAGCAAGGCCACAGCCTTTGTCCAAGAGCTCGTTCAGGATAGGGCCGTGCGCAGACGCTTGGCAGAGGAGCTCCTGGCAACTGAGCTCCAAGTTTCTGAATTTCTGGGGCCAGACATTTGTTGGAAACAAAACCAAACAAAAAAACCTGACACTCCAGAAGCATCAAAAAGATAAACCCATGTTTCTGATTCTCAGAAGCAGTCAGGTTCTCAAAAAAGGGACCTGGTTAGTCTAACAGTCATTCTTTGGTTGAAAACAGTTGTGGAAATAAATTTGGTCATCTGGCCAAGGAAGGGTCTGGCCAGGCTCTGCCTCCAGAGCAGTAGGCTCATTTTCTAAAGACCCAAAGAGAAAAGAGGAACAACTAAGATCTACTTGGACTTTATGGGTCACTGTTCATAGGACTACAAAGTGATCTAGGGGCAACTCCACCCTCAACGCTGCAGGATGCCCACGGGGACGAGCTCGCACAGTGAGGCGCTCTGCAGCGCAGGGGCCTGGCGCCAGGGCAGAGGCGCAGAAGGGCTGGGCCAGGCCAGGGCCCTACTGCTGCCTCGGGGAAGAGGGGTGTAGCTGGGCACAGGCCAGGGGGCCTTAAGGCCAGGCAGAGGAACTCTCAGGATTAGGGATAAGGTGAAGGACTTTATCATTCAGTGTGCATTGGCTCCAAGCAATTGCTGCTCCTAAAAACCCACATTAAGCCAATATTCCTCCCACCAAAAGTCAAAACACTCCACACTGTGAAGAGGCAGGAGGTTGGTGAGGGAGAAAGGCAAAGGAGAAAGAAGCATCTCACTCCGTATAGCACAGATGAGTATACTTTTAAGGCATCTAAGATTCCTTTCTTATTTAAAAACAATACACGTTCAATCCTTAAAATTCACACTTCTTTCAATTGTATAGATGCTTCTGGGTTTATAGTCAGAAATGCCTCACTAGAAAACTGGCTGTTTATTTTCATGGGCTCCGTCCCATTCAACTAGCCAGGGAGACCCCCAGTGGCCTGTCTCCAACTGTTCTGGGAAGAACCACCTCTGTCTCGGGGAGTGGAATTCTCTGGGAGAACTGGCTTTGCTGAAGTGAGTGAGCAGCTGCAAACAGAGCTGAAGTTCCTTGCAGAAGTCTCAGTTCCCTCTGGACTCATCGGCTTCCCTTCTGACCAGGGGCAGCTCCCCACCCCTCGGAAGCACAGGCTAGGGTACTTCGGAGAGCCACTGCCACTCAGCACTGAGTTTCCAACCAGCCAAGTGCTGTCTACTCTCATCCCACATCTGTGCATGAGGCTACAGTTGTGATTTTCCAACTGTGCTCTGCTGTGTTCCGGGGCTCAGCAGAAGTCCTTAGAGTATGGGGTGAGCCACAAAGTAGCTTTGCTGCTATATGTACAAATATGTATTTTTTTTAAAAAAAATCTTCTGGGGATGCGTTTGGGGAGTGGGGAACGGGGAGGGGAGAGGACAGATTACTTTAGGCATTTTGGAAAGACAAATGGTAATCCACTGGGCTTGGGGCAGGCTGAGCCAGTTGGCGGAAGCCAACAGTGAGATGATCACCAACCAAGACAATAGCTCCCTGGACAGAAGCGAGCCTGTGAGTACAGGGTGCAAATGGACACGTATGTACACGTCTGGAAAGGATCCCACTGTCTGTCTAGTCAGTCCCGTGAATAGGCATGGGAGAGCCAGGACACACGCCCAGGCCTAGGAGGTCCCAGTGACCATCTGAAGCAGGAGCGGTCCCTGCAGGCTGGGAAATCAGACTTCTGGGAAACTGAAACTTCCCAAGATTAGTCTGACTTGCCAGGAGGGATGAGGCTCACTAATGGTTTTGGAATCTGAATAAGGTGATTACTTCTTTGTCCCATGACTGGGAAAGATGAAAAACTAAGTTTTATAGCACAGCATGGGGAATTTAAAGCAGCTGTGAAGACTGTCGGCCACTGGAGAAAGTGACAGGTACTGCCATTATGAGCAGGCGGGGGTCCCTCTTGCATGTGGAGTTGGGAGAAAAGGACTTGGCCAAGTGACCTTCCAGATTCCCTCCACCACTGGGATCTGCCGATCCTAATCTCGGCTGGCTCTGTGGGGGTCTGACTCCTATCTACAGTAGCCAGGTCCTCCCCGCAGTAGTTACATCCACACCAACTCCTGCTCGCCACTCACGGTGAGAGCTCATTAGAGGGTAAGCCCCGTGGAGGCAGAGAGGCTGCTGCCTCAGAGTGCCGCCAATGCCTACGGCAGCGCTAGGGTTCTGTGGGCACAGAGTATTGGAATTGGATGTCAAACATCCTCAGACGTAATTCAGAGGAAACCAACTTTCCCCCCTTCTCTAAAAGCAAGGCTAATGGAACTGCCACAGCTCAGGGACTGGGCCCGGCCTGGATGCGAGACGGCTCAGAGCCGGCCTGAGCTCGCCTGTATGAGAGGCTGGCACCACCACCTAAGGCGAGGCCGGAGGCCGTCTGCTGATGACAGGGAAGCAGCCGCAGCACGGAGCTCCTGAGTGGACATGCAGACTGCCTGACCTACTTGGCTACGGGAAATAGGACAGTCTTTTTTTTTGGCGACATGAATAGAAATTCACTTTTAGGAAACGAAAGTGATGGTTAAAGTAGTATCTGAGTCTAGCCTGTAACTGTCAAATTCTGGAGTCTCTCATTCCATTCTAGTGAACAAGGAAGGAAGCCTGGCCGGTCTCATTTCCTTATATTGGCCACATAAAAAGCAATTCTTCTCCTGCCCCCAAAGTCCACCTCAACTAAGAGGGATGGGCAGGGCGTTTCCAACAGACCCTTTCCAGACTCCACATGAGAACCGTGTCTCCCCTGCGCCTGCTCTTGCCCTCACATCTGTGCTGCCCTCCCTGCACAACCCCAGCCTGGATTTCTGCAGAGGCCGTGGGCCCGGCAGCAGCTTCTGGTGGGTGTCTGGCTAGAAAGTCCTCCTCAAAGGTAAGGACACACGTGGGCAGTTTCCTATGCGCTCTCGCCAGTGTGAGCCACTGTGCTGGAAAAGGGCAAATACTCTTTCTCCCCTATTGCTGCTCCAAGGGTTCCCTTCTCCTACAGCTTTCCTATAGCTTTCCAGCCCCCAGGAGAAGGATGCACGAATCAGAGAAAGAAAACCCATCGTACCCCATGCCTGCATGCTGAGGTTAAATCCTGATCATTTGGGAGGTAGAGACTCACAGCCTCCCAAGACTGCCTTCCCAAATGCTTCACGTAACACTGACTCTACCAAGGCAACTTAAATCCTCTGCTACCAGGGACATGGACTTACAGATTTTCATATACATTAGAAATTTGTTTTGAAAAGAAAACCATCAGGTTTTAAAACCTCTGGAAAGCAGCTGCAAATCTCGGTTGAACCACAAAGCAAAAACATTTACTTGATTCAGATTTACAGCACTGTTTTCTTTTCTAAAACAATTCAAAAATGTGTGTGAACATTAGGTAAAATCGTAGAATAAGGAGAGCAATTACTCCTGAGACTGCAGGATGTGAACTACATCATTAACAACAACAATTAGATCCCAGGGTCCTAAGCCCTGGGCCGTTTCCTCCTGTGAGTAGCTTAGCAACCAGGCCTTACTGGGCTGCAGCAAGCGCAGTATCACCTTTCTCCACCCGGTGTGCCTGCAATATCCAAGCATTGCTTCCACTGCCACAGATGGAAAAACAAGAGTCACAGCACACAGGGTACCATAGAGCCATCATTCTAAAGCACCGCTTTTGAAACATTTCCTAAAACCCAAGTCAAAATTAGTATCTAAAACATTTTCAATGTGCTTTGTATAAAAATTTGTATGAGTCAGTTTTATGACTCTTGCCCTTTCTGTACCATATGTCATGATTTTCACCTGACAGTCACAGCCAACAAAGGGCCAGAAAGTCATGCTTCAAAATAATACTCTAGAACATAAATCTCATGCTCTGGGAGTCTCGGGTTTCCGAAAGAGCAGCCAGTACCCAATTCTGACACTGGTGCCCAGGCTGACTTGAGATGATACTTTATTCTTTGAAGTTATATTTGGGAGGATGCAGGTTACTCTCCTAAAACCCATCTGCAGTGCTAGGTTTGGGGTTACTACCTCTTTGTGGATATATGAATCTTGTGTCATAAAGTTGCAAGCCTGTTTAACAGGAAGGGGACTTTCCCAGTAGCTTGCTGTTTTCTCTTTGCCACTAAGAGACAGAAGCATGTAACACGGTAAAGAAGGCTGGTGGTCTCTCAGCGTCTGCGCCCAGCCTCACCTCTTACGGCTGGCTATTTTACACTGCGTTCCAGCTCAACCCTCTCAGAGTTTCCCTCCAAAAGTCAGGGTAACGGTTTCATTAGTTTCATTGTCAAGCTCACTGCCCTCATTCTCCTCTATTTCTTAAATAACATTAGATGGTATGTCTGTAAATTATAGAGTACTAATACTTCTCTATGGCTTTTTGGACTCTCTATCCCAACCCCTGAGTGGGAGTCAGTATAAGCTAGATTTGTACTTTATTTTTATTCTTGCCACACCTGGACCAGATGTAGCCAACATGGAGAGTCACTGACAGCTGACACGTGCCCAGCTCTTCAGAAGAGCCAGCAAGGTGTCTGCAGCCTTTGCCCCCTGCCCTCAAGCGCTCAACATGCAACAGGGGGGCCCGATCCTGTTTCTTTCTGCCCCGTTTGTACATGGACATTTATATAGCCACATTTGCTGCTACTTTGGAAATATTTTAGTTCATCTGGCAACGGGGGGGGGGGGGGGGGGGGGGGGGGGGGGGGGTTGTGAGGAGGTCTGATTTGAGGCTGGCTTTGGCATGGCCAGCAGGAGGTAGCAGGGATAGGAGAGGCCAGGGTGGGTGGCGCCCCAGGCAGCTTGGAGAAGAGAGTGAGATAAGGTGACCCAGGGGCTGAATGTTCTACCTGCTTAAGAAGCCTGCAAGTCCTTGGTTAACAGTCTGCATCAGGGATCTAGAACACACTGGACCTAGTCCCAAGTAGCAGGGTTTTTTCACGCTTTAGTTCAAACTGAAGCAATTTGGATGACAGGTCACATTAACTCTTAATATACTGCCTGAAGGACACGTGAAAGGGTGTGAAAGTAGACCCAGGTGGTTACCTTCACTGCCGAGTTGAAATTTTTAAATGAAAAAATATTTTAAGCAAAATCTTTCAAAGCCCCAGACCTTAAGATGACAACTAGTGCTGCTTTCTTTTGCTTTTGAAAAATGCATACAAAATACAAATAATGGTTAAAAACGTAAACAGGAATGGTTATATTCTGGAACACAGAGTCCACCACAGGAATTGCATCATGAGTGACTGAGTGCAATCAGTGACAGGAAGAGGGAAGGGGAGGACTGCCACGCCGTGAGCGAGCACGCCGCGTCACCGCGATGCCAGAGGCTGACGATGAGGGTGTAAAAATGATGCAGCTTCAGAACCACGTTGTCCCCACATTCCAGCTAAACGCAAATTTACGTGGAAGGTCGCATCTGTTCCTTTAATTTTTTAAATGTAGGATAAAAAAATTAGGAGCTCAATTCCCTCTCTCCCCACCCCTTTTTTGGTGTTAATAGAGAAATATTAATTGACTCTCATTCTCGGGTCTTAAAAGCCTTTGCATCATTTTTATTTTCAATAAAAGTGAATCATCTTTTACAAAACCATGGCGTCCTGGCAAAACTCGTCACGGGGGCGGCTGAAAATATATTGCCCACGGTTAAAACAAACAGACAGCTAGCTTGGGGCGTCGTCTGGGGGCTCAGCGAAGAAACCCAGGCGCACCCACCAGCACGTCTGAAAACAACCTCCTCGGAGCCCCTGGATCAGGTCCGAGGCCCCAGCTTCAGTGCCCACCGGAACCGGCAGGCGGCCTGCCAGACCGTTCCCTGTCCACACCCGGGGGTTGACCTCCGCCTAGTTTCCTGGCCAGCACCATCTGAGGACTAGGCTGTCCCACAGGGGCGGTGCCTTCTCCAGGCTGACGCCAAGGGTCCCGGTCCCCAACACGGGAGCCTCCTGCCCTCTTCCTGACACCCTCTCCCCCTTCCCCGCCCACCAGAGTCCCCCCAGCTCTGTGGTCTCCTCGTGCTCAGCCCTCCACGAGGCCACTCCAAGCCCCCTGCCCACTCTGCCCCCCCGCTGGGCGTGGCCCCAGGAGCCCCCAGGCCTGCCAGTGGAGGTGGCCTGTGCCCATCGGTCCCGGGGCCCTGGAGCAGCACGAAGCCCACGTCGCCTACCTTCTGGCCGAGGAAGAGGCTCTTGGTGGAGAGCACAGTGAAGCCGTCGGCGGGCGTGCCCTCGGTCGTGCTGTCGGCGCTGGCCGCCTTGCTGACTTCGCCCTGCTTCTTCTTGCACAGACAGAAGGGTCAGAGTGAGGCCGCCCAGGCACAGGCCACACGCGCCAGTCTGGGCTTTCTAACCGGGAGGCAGTGCATGGGCCTCACCCCTCATACTCAAAACAGGACACTAAACACAACCAATTCTCAGCATGTCCCAAAGTGGGGACTGCAGACTTGTTTGGAGGTACGAGAGTTCTGTATGTTACATTGTATTTTTATCACTTTCTAATCTAAAAAACTGCTACTTAAAGGTGAAACTTGGCTGGGTGCAGTGGCTCGCGCCTGTATTCCTAGCACTCTGGGAGGCCAAGGAAGAAGGATTGTTTGAGCTCAGGAGTTTGAGACCAGCCTGAGCAAGAGCGAGACCCCGTCTCTACTAAACAAAAATAGAAATTAGCTGGACAACTAAAAATGTATAAATATATAAAAATTAGCCAGGCATTGGTGGCGCATGCCTGCAGTCCTAGCTACTGGGGAGGCTGAGGCAGGAGGATCACTTGAGTCCAGGAGTTTGAAGTTGTTATGCGCTAGGCTGACGCCACGGCACTCTACCTAAGTAACAGAGTGAGATTCTGTCTCAAAAAAAAAGGTGAAACTTCACTTTACATTGATCTTTTAGAATAGAAACCTTTTCATAAATTCAGACCAAGTAAATGTCTCTGAATTAAGGATCTTCAAGTGTTTTTCTTTTCTAGATGTCTTGCACACCATTCAAGCTTAAGAAGAAAACACTGTGCTAGGTCACTATTCTCAAAAAGCAGACCAAGGACCATATCCCTCCAACCTTCTCCCCACCCAGAAGGTGAGTCTCACTTGTACCCTCCTTCATTTAAACCAGCCCTCGACAGGGATGCATGTAGAGAGGGTGTTATAAACCCATCTGTCTCCCTAGGGACCCCACCTGGTGGGCATGGGTCTCAGCCTGCTCTTTGGCATGGGCACCCTGGAGTTCCCAAGGGTCTTCCAAGAGGTAAGTGGCATCAATAGTTTTAAATAAACCAATGTCCAGATCTTCAGGTGCCCAATACACTCTTTCCTACAATGGATCTGCCCTGAGCGAGGGATCTTTGGCTGGGGTTCCTTTCCTAACCACGCTCCTCCTGCTTCCCAGAGCGAGGATCAGTACGGGCCACCACGCTGGGAGTAGGGATATGGACTTTTTGCATATTTCTGTTGAGGACAAAGCCTGTATTAGAAACGGATATTTTGGCTAATTTTGGGATTTCCTGCATTCCGACATATAATAGGGTGAGGACAGTGGGAACAATGGCATTTTTTATTTAGACACTTCACCTTTCCCTTTCCCCAAATTAGTGTCAATGTATATCATTCCTGAGATGGGTTCCGGGGGAAGAAATTAAGAAAGAAGGGGTGAAAAATATTCCAGACAGCTGTGCCTTCCCGAAGGATCAATATGAACACTCAGAAGGGCAATGCCTGTGCCCTCCCTATCCATTCGTCTCGGATTCAAATTCACTAATGTACTAACGTTTTTACTTACATTAAAAAAAAAGGTCTAATTTTGCTGATTGCTCTAACAATAAGGACTGCTTTGATAATTATTTTATATGTCTAACATTTGCTAGAAATTAAATGCGCTAAATCTGAAATCCCAAGGTTTTGATACAACTGGTAAGACAAAGCATTTTATCAAGATACATGGTACTGCCAAAAATACATTAAAATTATCACTATTTCGGTTTTCTTAATACTTTGCATGGGTCAGATTGGACACGCAAAAGAGAAACGGGTATAATCAACAATTATATAGTAAGTCTTAGCAAAGCCTTTTTTGATATATTTTCCAGGAACCAAGAAAGGGCAAGGCTGGATAGCAAGGCCTTCTGCAAATCACGTGTTTTAAATTCTGTACTTTCAACAAAACTGAAGCAATACCTAATTAACAGCTGACAGATCATTAAAAACGGACTGATGTAGTTTAGCTAACAGGAACGGACCTGTGTCGGTTTCTTAGTCGTGGCCCTGTGCACCACAGTTACGCGAGATGTTAACCACAGGGAGACCAGGTGAGGGTAATCAAGAACTCTCTGTACCCTGTAACCTTTCTCTATATTTAAAACTACTCTAAAATAAAACATTTATTAAAACACATTGATGAGAGAATACTCCATGACCGTTGGCATATATCAGAAAGGGTTCTAAGGATTGAATGATGTTGCTGTAACAAAACTTTCCATTCCTATTTTAGCAAACAAGGCTTTCCCAGCACTTATAAGTATATATACTTATAACTTACACTTATAAGTGTATAAACTTATAACACTTATAAGTGTATATAAAAGTAGGATGCTGAACCCTGTCTCATTTTAGCAATAATATTCATCTTAGGATACTTGAACTGGGGGGAAGGAGGGCGGGAAATCTCTACCCATCCCATCCCAAGCTGCTTTTCCAATAAAATTTTACTTTTTTTCCTTAATAGCTGTAAAAAGTTAAAATTCATTTGGTCAGTTTGATCAATAGTGTATTATTAAGTGTCCTAACTATCCAATCCTGTAGAATCTATATCATTTTGTGCTTTTATAAAGGCCAAAAGCAAGTTTTCAAAATAAATTTATATGCATCATTTTTTTGCAGAAATCTATAAAATATAAGCATACACAGGGATGAAAATTTTTGGAGTAAATGAAGGGGGAATAAAGGGCAAAAACCAAATTGTCCGACTGCTGAATGGCCAGTTTGTGTATTTTTTAAGTGGATGATGGTGTATCAAATCACGACTGTACTTAGGCCCCACTGAATACACTTAAATGAGGAAAAACTTTTATTTTTAATGTATTTGCAGTATGCCAAAAAAATCACACCCTCTGCAGCTATTTAAATTTATAATGAAAAGTTTAGCTGTCAAATTTTAAATGTGTGTGATACAAAGATTTTAAAAATTCTTTTTAGGAGGTATGTGAGCAAAAAAGTTTGAAAATCAATGCCCTACACTACCCATGCATAGCTCAGTAAATACTTGGGAATAGGATAAAGGTTCTCACATGGAGGGATAAGTAGACAAGGATTTAGCGCTTCCTGCCAAGGATACCTGGGTTTTGAGAGATGAGAAAGACCTAGCTGACAGGATCTCGGGCACCTTGGAGTGGGAGCTGGTTTTATTGGGAGGCAGGCACTTGAGCATCCCTGTGCCCCTGACACAAATCAGCAGCCGCCTCCACAAGCCAGGTTCTAAGGCTTAACCTGTGATGACACCAGTGATTAGCATAAATGACTCATTAAGGCTATGGCTCCCTGACTCCTCCTGCAGTGGGTGGCCGTGCAGCCCTAGGCCAGCAGAAGAGGGGCTTCCACCAAGGGGAGTTGTCCATGGGCACAGGACATAACGGTGACACTATGTCTGCACTCTGAAGTACTGCATTTCAGTATCTGTACTTTGAGCTCTGCTAGCTGCATGACCTTGGGAAAATTGCTCACCATCCCTAAGCCTCAGATTCCTCATTCAGAAAATGAGACAAAGGCTAGAGAACTCATTAAACGCACTGCCTTAGAGAGAAGGCAGCAAGGTGCACCGCAGACACGAGCCAGTCCTTCCTGGTTTTCTGCAGCCTGTCTGCTCGGCAGAGAACTCCTGCCTCCTCCCTTCGAGGTTCCCCACGGGACAAAGTGGGTGCCTGCGACATGCTACTGTGCTCAAACCCTAACAACTGTGCCCAAGTTTCTCATGAACCCTGCTGCTGTCTGGAATTATGTCCCCCTCTAACTTTTTGGTATTAAAATGCCCTTCTTTTATGAAGTGGTAATCCCAGGTGGTAGATTCTTTTCGTATCCCAGCTTGGGGGAAAAAAGTGTTGCCAAGCAATACCTGTTTGTCAATCTCCAAAATAACTGACCGTGTAGAATTTTATATTGTTCTATAAACCCAAAGGATCCCATTTAGTGGATGGGCACCTGGCTTTGTTTCGAGCAGTAGAAAACCTACCAGGTTGCAGTCAGCTGGGAGACTCTGTAGGACTGAGTGTCCAAAAAGACTTAAGTGAAAGTCATCAACCCAAGTCGACCTATGCCTAGTCTCTTTCACTCTGGTGGTTGAACTGCCTCAAGTATCATTAAAAAGCCAGCAAAATTTTATAAGAATGGCAGCTTCTCAAAAGAACCACTTCCTCTCTAAGAAAGAGGCACTCTACCAAAATCATGTTGGGCTTTTGCTAGGAGCAAGCCTACCTCTATGATGCCGGAGGATGGTTTTCACGTGGTGATGGAGTGGGGTTTGGGGATGATGCAGGTTTATGTTTGAAAAATCCTAGGCAAGATAATACTTTACCCAAATTTTTGACAAAAACTGTCTTAGAGATCCCCAAAAGATTATCCTATGATTCTCAGTCAACGCTCTGACAGGGGTTTTAACCTGGACGTAAGCATAAAGGGTTTCCTTTGAGTCTCAGGCATTTTATTTTATGCCTCTGAAACCTTATCTTGAGAAGGGTCCCCAGCCTTTCCCACTGCCAAAGGTGTCCGTATTATGGAAACATGAGGAGCCCACAGGCCAGCCCACCTCAAGGCCCCTTGCTGTTCCCCTGCCAGCAGCTCTCTGCTCCTGCTCACCTGGATGGCCAAGTGTCTCACTCTGTCAGGTCTCTGCTGGAGTGCCACGTTACGAGTAGTCTTGCCTAACCATCTAGGCAATAGCACTGCGTCTGCCATGGCACCAGCTCCCGCCCACCTTCTATAAGGGCCCTGCACCCTCCCTGAGCTTCGAGGGAGGGCAGGGGTTTGTGCTCCCTGCTGCTGCCTCCGCTACAGAGAAGAGTAGCACAGACTGGATAAATACTGGTCAAATGAATACTCATTCTTTAAACATCTTGGTATTAAATGTCCAAAGGATGAGGCTGCTTTTCAAATTTCTCAATGGGGTAAAAATTTCCTATGAGTGACAGCCAAAGTTAAAAGCATACTCAACTCTCGATCTTAAGGTCCGTTTGTGGAAGACTGGCTACATGGGTTTTACATAACACGTCAGTAACTGTCGTCAGCCATGCAGTATGAAAGCAGCTCTACATGCAGAGAGACGGAAGAACTGCTGCAAGAGTGACAGCAGCAGGTACCGTGTACGCCACCCTGCTGTACCTACGTACTCTCCATGAATTCCATTAAGCCTCATGACCACTTTGTATAGCTCCGTTTTACAGATGAGGAAGCTGAACACCAGAGAAGTAACTTGCCAAGGTCATGCAGCTAGGAAACGGAAGAATTGGGACACAAAGCCCAGGGGCTGGCCCCAAAGCTTACACTCTTAACTACTACACCACACTGCCAAAATAGTCGGTCACATGATTTATATTTTTTTAAAAGAAGAACAGGTAGGATGGGGAGGGATTGATGCCTCTCTATGCTGATGCACAGACTTTCTGAAAAGAGACATAAAAGCTCGTTACAGAGACGGCCCTGGGTAGAAGTGGGGGACTGACGGGAGCGAAATTTCTCTGCTACACACTCTTTCGTACTCTCCAAACTCTCATACATGGTACTTACTCAAAAACATATGCAATATACATAGAATCACTGAATTATAAGGCTGGAATGGACACTCTTTTTTTACAGGGTGGGGTAAACCGAGAGAGAGAACAGAGAGGGGAAGACTTGCCTGAGGCCACCCAGGTAGGAGGGAGGAACCCTGGGACACAGCTAGGGCTCTGGACTCCCAGCCCCAGGGAGGGAGGGAGGGGCATTGCCTTCTCTAACCGTTTCCACCGTAGCTGACTCAGCTGTCACAACTGGAGATTTTCAAACCCTTCAAACTGCACAGAATTGGGGGAAAAATTATGATTTGGAATTCAAGTGTTGACACTTGAAAAATACCAACTCCCTTTCACTACAAGTGTTTTAGCATGTTACGAAGGCTTTCTCAGCGTGTCCCTGGAAAGGTTATTTTCAGAACGTTCCACTTAAACCTGGAGATGCAGAGTTCTCTGCTGTTTCTGGGAGCTGACACCACAATTTACATTAAACAAATGTTTTGAAAATTAGCTGTTCACGGTTCCAATTTCAGCTTCCCCCAGGGTTTAATGTTAGCCAAATACTGGTACAGTAAGCAGACAATGTGTTTTATTGTGTGGAAGGAAAACAGACCACCATAACAGACTTCCTGCTTTTGTAATCAAGGGAAAAGTTGAGTGGTCCAGTGATTATTGGCATATGGTTATTAGAAACACTGAGTTCCAAATATAGCTACTAGGAGCTGAAGACACACACACACACACACACACACATCCTATATTTCAAATCCAAAAAGAAAGAGAAAGAATTCCTAGTGTTTGGTAAATTGTAAAGTTCACAAAGTCATGGGGCAAAAACTACTAGAGGAAGGCTCGGGCGGCAGGGGAACGAGGCCCAGCCAGGTTTGTCTGCAGACGCTGAAGTCTGAGACGTGCTCAAATGTCAACAGCGTGTGCATAGAAGAGGTGATGGCCTGGGACACGGCATGAGCCAAGGCTATGCCGAGGCCACCATCCTGCCCCTGCTGTTCCCCAGCACCAAGTGCCACAGGCCCCGCTCTGCAGGCAGCCAGGTCCCTGGGGTCCATTTCCAAGGGATGACAGACCTGGCATCCTCATTCTTTTAACATTTACAAAGGGCTGCACTTTCCCCTGCTTCCCTCCACGCTCCTCCTCCCAGCTGCAAATGTTGAAAGGGAAAAAAGAAACAGCTCAATCTGCTAATTTTATAGTTAGTAGGAGCGAGTAAGGGCGCATTCTGCAAAATCCCCGCCTGACCTCCAGCACACTCCAGGACGCGGGAGCCAGGTGGAATGCAAGTGTCTGGAAATAACTCACAGGACGCTCTTCAGTAACGAGTTTCTCTCTCAAAGAGCTGGGAGTGATTCTGGGGCTGGGTGGCGTGTTAGCAAGAGGAATTTAGATTTTGTGTGTGCAAAGACATACAGCCTCTCCCGCCTAAGTAAAGGCCCCACAAACAGTGTGGATGGGAGAAGGTGGTCGGGGGTCAAAGAAGATGCCCCCGCATGCACAGGCAGTCTCAAAGGAGGGGACATGTGACAGGGTGGGAGGAGCTATGCTCACCTGGCCACAGCTCCTCATGCCTACCTGGGAAGGTGTCCTCACCGTCTCACTAGGGTGGGAGGATTTGGGCTCACGTGGGAAGGATTTCCCGACACCGCTTTATTAGTTCTCACAAGGCATTTCCCAGGACTTACTATGGAGGGTCTTACGAAACAGGGAGGCCACCTTCTGCCAGGGGTGATTCCTCCCAGTCTGGCTGAAGGTTAGAAGGAACACCTCAGGCCAGGGCAGCCTCGAGATTCCATTTTATTAAAGACCAAGCTTTGACTGCAATGTTCCCCGTTTGCTGTCTCTGGAGGCAGTGACAATAGGTGACAGGCCAGGGCCCAGCAAGGAAGGAATGAAAAATATGTGTCCGAGGTGCCTTGCAGCCTCCCGCTGATGAGCACAACTACTTGGAAGCAGGGCCTCCAGGGGTCCCCCATGCTGCATGGATTATGGCTCAGAACCTGCTGGCCTCCCCCACCCAGGACAACACAGATCACACTGACGAGAAGTGTGTCCTCACCACAAAATGATCAGTGCCTAGAACCTGGCCAGTCCAAGTTAGGCCCAGTGGGAAGCGCTTAAAAAATACGTCTGTCTTCCTCCTTCACAGAGGCAACCACTCTAAAGAGCCAACTGTCCAGACCAGCCCTGGACAGCCACGCGGCCACGGCAACACGGTGGGAGCTCTGCAACTGAGCCTCAGGGAATGTGGGCAGCTGGCCCCTCCGGGCAGGACTAGATGTCGGCTGTCCCCTGGTATGGGTCGAGCATCTCCCTGGAAGGCCAGGCACAAAGGTCCTTCCAGCCTGGGGCTACCACCCCCAGCACACCCTGAAAACCCATTGCCCATCCCCCTCGTCCGCAGGGTCCAGTCCTCCAACTGCGTCCGACTCCAGGAAACCGACGGTCCTGACCCTGGCCATTGGAGCTGGACTAGCCCCTGTGAAATCAGCTCCTGGGTGTTCGTCCTCTGGTCCTCCCTATCTGGGGGACGAACCCATGGGGAAGGGGAACCCAGGCCGGAAGGGGGTCACCTTTTGTGGCCCCATTTATCTGCTCCCCACCCTGCCCCACTCCACATGTCCCTGCAAAGTCACATACCTTGGATTTCCGGGCCCCTTTCTTGCCTCCTGCTTTTTTAGACACGGGTTTCTTCTGGGACGGAGACTTGGCCTTTTTGGCTGGGGGTGGTGTGATGATGGCTTCCAATTTCCCTTTGGATCCTCGCTTCTTCGCTAGCAACTCGGGGTGGATGTTCGGTAACACCCCCCCGCTGGCTATGGTGACCCCTTTTAGCAGCTGGCAGGAAAACCAGAGGGGCAGACGGTGAGCCAGACCATCCCGCCCGCCAGCCAGCCCTGCCTGCTCACCCTCCTGCTTGAGGTGGCAGCACCCCTTCCTCCATGGCGGCTACAGGGACACCAGCAGGACTCAGGCCCACCACACAGGGATCAAGTCCCCAGAGTCCCTCACCGGGATGGGATTTAGACAACACCTGTCTCCTCCCCCACACACACTGCCAACAAGGCCCCAAGGAAATAGTGCTTCAAGAGGCAAGGAAGCTGCTAATGAACCCAAAATGCAGGCCACACCCTTGATAACCAGCCAGACGCTGAGGCCCCTCAGCTCTGCCTCTCAGGCAGTGTGGCCACCTGCTCAATGGTCTGGGGTGGCTGGGAGAGCCCTGCACCTGATTCAGCTCCTCATCGTTGGCCACTGCCAGAAGGATGTGCCTTGGTGTGACCCGTCCTTTCTTGTTGTCTCTCGCTGCGTTGCCAGCCAGTTCCAGAATCTCCGCTGTGGGGAGAGAGAACAGCACATGTCACGGTAGAGCATCAGAGGAGCCCGTGTGTCCCCGTGGTCCTATTCACAGTGCTAGGAATGGGTGCAGGCAGCTGATTCAGAAAGCAGCTGCCCAAGATGAGAAGCTGTAGCTGGGTCTTCCCTGCAAACACTTTGGGCAGAGTCACGCAGGGGTTGAACCACAAGCTGCGTAGGACCCAGCAGGCCACTGGTTCAATCCCTTTGTTTTGGACATGGAGCTGAGGCTGAGAGAGAAGGGACCCTCTGAAGATCACTCAGTAAGTAAGTGGTGAGATCTGTGCCCAGTTCTAGCTCCCGTTTCCCAGAAAATGCGGCTTGCAGTCAGTACCCCCCACGTCACCAGGGCCGACCCTGCGGAGTCGGCTGCGTGGCCCGAGAGTGCACTGTGTCTGCATCTTGAACAACAGGTAAGGGGTTTATAGGGTTTCGAGGAGAGGGTGGCTCGACATTGTTGGGCACGTGTTAAATCTGTTGATTTAATCAGTGTGGAATGTCTGCACATTTAGATTCAAAACCAGAAGTCAATCTCATAAAAACATACAACAAAAGTGATAGGGGTACTGTAGATTTTAAAGGCTAAAGAGATATGACAGCCCAATACAAATTTGTCAGTCCTTGATGGAATCCCAATTTTTTTTTAAAGGTGTAAGTCATTTTGGAAACAACGAAATCTGAATGTGGACTGGACATCACACACTAGGGAATTACTGATTTTCTTAAGTGTGATAATGGTGTCGCCATGCACTAGGGAATGTCCTTGTTCTTAGGAGATACAAGCTGAAGCATTTAGGAGTGAAGCATCTTGATGTCTGCAACTTACTCTCAAAGAACTCTGAAAAAGTCTACAGAGTAAAGCAAATGTGGCAAAATGTTAGCAGTTGTTACATCTAGGTATATGATAGAGTGTTCCTCTTGCAAGGAAATTCTGTCATTTGCAACAACATGCATGAAGCTGGAGGACATTATGCTAAGCAAAATAAGCCAGACACAGAAAGACAGGTACTGCATGATCTCACTTCTATGTGTTATCTGAAGACATCACACTTGTAGAAACAGTAGAATGGCAGTCACCTGGCACTGGGGCAGGAGGAGGGAGATGTTGGTCCAATGGTACGAAGTTTCAGACAGACAGAATGAATGTGTTTTAGTGACCACACAGAATGGCAACTATAGTTATAAGGCATATTTCAAAATTGCTAAAAGAATAGATTTTAAATGTTCTCAACATTAAGTAGTACGTGAGGTGATGCATATGTTAATTAGCTTGATTTACCCATTCCACAGAGTATACATGTAGGAAAACATCACAATATATCCCATAAATATATAAAATTTTTTTAAAAAGAGTATTCTTTTAGCATTCTGTATGTTTTAACTTTTTCAAAATGAAAAATATGAGGAAAAAAACTAGGCTATGCACATGACCCATATTGGTGCCAAGTTTGATTTTACCTGCCCTTTGGGGCAGCATCTCACAGAACAAGACGACAGATCTCCTCAGTACCGAAGACGGTGGGGATTAGGAGGTGCCCTTTGGCAAGAGATTTTCTTCTCCCTGGCAACACAGTTCTCTTGGTAACTTGTCAACCTTGTCATCATCATCACATTTTCTTGATGAGGTATATACAGACAGTCCCAGAATGTTCCTCACACTCCCCACCTCTGCAATTCTGCCACGTCCTTCTAAGACCACCGTTCCAGGCCCAAACCAAGCCCAACCTCCTCCCGGTGCTAAAGAATTTCTACTATTTAGTTATATTGTAAACACTACACTTCTCCAGCAGTCAGCATTCAGAATCACTACAAAGTAACTAGGAACAAAATTCTAGCCGCATGAAAATCATGTGTTTAAAATTTACCACAGTGCATGTTATACATGTTTTAAGAGGTACCAACAGCTGAACCTAATGCAGAGAAGTGCTGTACGTGTCCAAAGCTGAAAGCTGCTGGCTGCTCATGGAAGCAGTATTAGCGGGGGCAGGAGTCAGTCACACTTGAAACAGCAGGTTTCCCCCCTAAACCCAAAGCAGGAATTCAGTTGCTCAATAATCACCACACTGATGTCACTCAGCTCTGTGCTGGCAGGAGGGACACGGGTGCCATGAGCCCCTGTCTTCTCTGTGTTCCCAGGCCAGCAGGGAGATCACATCAAAGCTGCACATGCCAGCGCCATAGGGACCCTCACCTGGGCTTTACACTTGTGAGAGGGGCAGGGGGAGGGAGGCAGGACAGGCAGCACTTAGAGGGCATAACCATTAGAGGGTCTCATGTTTCCCCCTTTCACACGTCCATCTCAACAGGGCTGGTCCCCACGGCCTCAGGACACTTCGGTTACCAGGGGTGGGGGACACAGCCCACCTAGCAGTGTCACCGAAGCTTCCCTACAACTGATCATGGTAGTGTGTCCTAGTGCCCAGCAGAAATGGGCCCACTTTGGCCAAGCAGAAAAGGTGCTTGTGATGTATGTGCGACCTCGGTCCCAGGTGCCTGCCTGGCCAGCCCAGCCCACCTGGGCCCTCATTCTCCTGCGCTCATGGAGTAGGCAGCACACATGCAATGCTACTGTTCCACCCGCAGCCCACGAGTGAAACCAAGCAGGGCTCTGAAGCCAACAAGAACACGGAACCTGGGAGCGAGGGCGCAGGAAGGAGGCCCCTGGGCCCCTGCAGCAGGAAGGCCTGCGAGGGCCATCTGACACCGCAGGGCTATAGCCCACCTTGCTGACTTCCTGGCTTCTCCTCGCCCCGCTCCTGAGGCTATAGGGAAGCACTGGGCCATCAGTATCCACAGAGCCAGAATACAGACACAGGAGGGGGCTGGGGCATCACAATCTGTTGACGGTAATGTGCTCAGAAGGCTTTACCTGCTCCTCACTAAAAACAGAGAGTGAGAATAGGAATGAGGAATGAGAATGCCCACAGCAGGGACCTTTTGCTAAGTCCTAAGCCCATCCCTTTGGCAAGAAACTCATTTGAAAGTACACTTTCTCAGGGAAGTGGAGGACGCCTGTTTCCTCTCCTGCCCAGCAAGGCTCAGCGGCCGTTGGTGGTGGGGAAGGGAGGGCGGGCTGTGGTCTTTTTATTTTCTGCAGTGCTGCCATAACTTCTTTGTGCAGGGAAAAGAAAGATGGCTAAGAAGACCAGGGGAGAGGGGGGAGGACTCCGAGTGTGGCCGGGCACCCGACTTGGGCGAGGGCAGGCAGCACGTAGAACAAGCAAGCAGGGGAGCGACCCGGAAGCGCACACGCGGGGCGGAGAAGCCTGGACATCAATCCTCCAGCAGCTGCCTCCAGCTTCCGCGGGCCCTTCCCCCTCGCACTCTCACTTTTCAATGTCCTCAGTTTCTCCACTTGGGAAATTTCAAGGACTGTGCTCCCATACTGGGAATTCAGCTTGGCTTCAGGGGTACCTCTGGATCCACCCGGGAGTGACAGCAAGTAGCTCGGTGGATGAGGAGGGGCCAGGATGGGAAGCATCTCAGCTCCTTGGAAAGAGCTGGCAGGGGTGTCACTCCGGTGCCTTCTTCACCAAGGAGCCCCAAAACCCAAGACTCCTTCCTTCTTGCAAAACCCGAGCCTATCTGCGATCTGTGCAAGCCAAGATAACTGCCCCCCCCAAATACTCCTACCGCCAAAGAGTGGTCCCGCAGCCCTGCAGGGAGGAAGAGGGAGCTGTGTTAAGCAGGGGTGACAATCAGGGTCACAGAGTCACTCCCCAGCTAGCTGAACAAGAGCTTTACCTTCTGTTTACTGTTGCACTTTTTTCAGATGGATAGTTGCCATAGTAACTATCAAGGGACACACAAGATAGGGACACACCTCAGAAACACACCTTTTACGAGAAGCATGTTCCATGCCCCACCCCACCCCTGCACTGCATTTTACAACAGCCGAGAAAGACAGAGGACGCCCCTGACTGCTAACAAAAGCAGTAACCCAGAGCACGAGCTCATCCCTTGCCAAGTATCAGTAATTCCCACCCTTTGATCCCGAGTCCAGTTTTAGAAGCAGCCATCATAAAAAAGGGCTTTCCTGGCTCGGAGAGGGCTGCCTGCTGCAGGGAGAGAGGAGAGGTGCAAAATGCCAGCACTCAGCGAGATGGAACAGTTCCCATCTGCTCTCCAGGGTGTGTTCCGTTCAAGGGAAGGGGAGGGGAGAGAGGGAGACTGAGTGCTGAAGAACTGGGGCAGGGCACACATCACCAAGGGAGATGTCCTGGTGAAATCTTCCTCCAAGTAAGTGACCCTCTGCTTTGCAAATGCTATAAAGGCAAAGTCACAGAGGCCCCAGGCTCAGAGCTGTGCCGTTGCCTGTACCCCCGGCACACTGGGATGGGCCCGTACCCCTCCTCAGCAAGGACAGCTGCCCCCCAGAGTCAGCTTCAGGAAGCCCTCGCCTTTCTACAAGGGTCTGCACTGAATTCATTTCATATTTTGAAAGGTTTTGTACGTCTCTAAATTTTTTGCCTGTGGCTGGTTTAAAAGAAAAGGGATTCTGAGAAAGAAAACTAGGAAAACATTAGATCTACAGACACAAATCCTTCCCTCCCCAGTTTCCAAAACTCAACTCTTGGATCTTCCCTTGGAGGGAATTTTCAGGAGGCAGAGCCCTGGAGGCTATAACCAAAACAAATGGAGTCCATAAGAAACCACGGGAGGAAACTGGGAAAAAAGCAATTAGGAGGAAAAGAAACAGAACCCCTTACCAGGTTCTCTGCCTGCTCAAGCCAAGTCTCCTCGGCCAGTGATAATCTACATTTTGTCACCAGCGACCAATACTAGACTGGTCTGGGGCCCAAGGCACTTGGGGACAGCTCCGGAGAGTGTGATAAGGTTTCCCAATTATAAATGCTACAAAGGGAATAAGTCAAATGATGACCAAATGGGCCCACTTGTTAGCTACTTTTTTGTTTTAAGGTTTTTATTTAAGATCTAATTTGCAAAACACCTAAGGATCTCTGGCTCCCACTCCTGGCCAGGGCCAGTCCCTGGCAACTGGTGAGCAGCTGGCACCATCATCTGTAGTGGCCTAGACCAGCAATGCAACTTTCTCTCTCTCCCCCAAGCAGCCAGCACTCCAGAGGCACCCGTGGGCCAATCCTTCCCCAGCCTCATTGAACATGATCGTTTTAAGGCCACTTGACAAAATTCCCACAGCCTTGGCTAACAGCACGGTTTGGCAGCCTTCTCTACTACAGACCAGCTGTCTGAACATGAATACCTTTGACATGTCTACTTTCCAAGTTCACCCAGAGACCAAAGGCTTAGGGACTTTTTTTCCCCTTCCCAAACGTCTTGAACTAAACCGTATCTGTTGTATCCAGGCCTTCTGTCTATCTTCCTTTAGGGAGATGAAGTCATGGTTTGCAGAATTAGCCTCCTAACAGCTAACAGGTGATGTGCTGAGGCTGAGCCAAACTCTAAACACAGCCCTGCAAGAGGGAAGAGTCAGGGGCTTTTACAGGGCTGTTTGAAGCTCTATAAGAGAGAGCTCAGCTAACAAAAGAAATATTGAAAATAACAACCCGAAATCAAAGGAAAGCAAATGTTCACGTAATCCCAAGGAGAAAACAGATATTTGCTACAAAGCCAACAACATGACAAGAAATCTGTTTATTGTATTCCTTTTGATTCATCATCCTTCTAGCAGTTGAGTTCAGAACTGTTCTACACCATTCCGGAAGGCCTTAACCCAATCAACCCCAATCGGAGAGTGATTGCTAAGAGCTTCCTGCATTCTGGCCACACCGCAGCCTCCTCCAATTCCCTCGGTAGCCCCGAGTGTTTGCAGCCACATCTCAGAACCCACTGCCCCAAATCCCACCTCTCCTGGAGGTGAGCAGCAGGGCCTGAAGCCTGCTGAGCCGTCAACTCGGAGCTCTGGGCTGCAGCAAAGCTCTCTATCCGCCTGTCTCGGGGGCCTCAGAGGAACCCAGGGGTCCACAGAAAATAAAACCCCCAACAGTCGGTGAAGGCAGTATTCCAAAGACGGTTCCCGCACTTAGCTGAGACACAGCCAGGACACACCTAAGCCTCAGTGTCCCGTTCTATAAAGGGGGAGCGATAACTGAGGTCCCCTCTTAGGCTTGTGAGGATTGAGTTACCAAGTAAAATGCATACTACATTTGGTAAACACAAGCTACTACTGAGGCTACAACTACACTATTTTTTTTAAACAAAAAGTACAGGAGGCTTGATTACTAGGGGAATATAACTATACTTTCTTTGCCTCAGGTTCCCGTATCTAAATAACTGGATGATCGCATAGATGTGAGAGGCAAAAGGAGACAAGCAACAGAAAACCTGGTGTTTCCTCCCCCAATAGTTTACTCTTTGCTGTTACACTTAACAGTTCACATATGTTTGAAAAATGCACTTGAACTCGATTAACCTCAGCGCTGCTAGACCTGTCTTGATGGAACGCAGCACCCAGAGCGGCCCCAAAGGCATTTCTGCCTTGGGATGAGGTCTGGAACTTTTGTCTGACCTCGGAAGGGTGAGCCACGGCCAGCTGCTGAGACAGGAGTCAAGGCCCTAGGAAGGGAGACGAAGGAGGCGGCACCTGGCTGGCAGCTGGGCAGGGCCCTCTGCCCCGCCAATCACTTGCTTTCAAGGACTCGAAATTAATTTACAAGGAAACGGGTAATACGCATGTTTGTTTTGATATGGAAAAACCACAGCCATTTGCTCTTAATTCGTCTCAGGAAGGGGCGAACAATCAGAGACGTCTGCTGAAATGACATGATTTGAAGAGCATAATGTAAAGAGGAAACTCATTTAAGGACCCCTGTCATGGTACCATTTCCCAGATGGACCTTCAAAGGAGGGGGAACGAGGAGCAGAGCAGAGTTTGGGGGCCGCCACGATGCCTGTGATCATGCTTACGCATGCGCTCACCGAGCTCTGCCCGCTGGGAATGGCGTCGGGGACTTGGTCAGAGGGAGGTATTTTGCTCTGGCCTCTCTTGTGCCATTTGAATTTATCTTCTATGCATTTTCTTGTCAACAGGCAAAGTGAATTAAAACGCAGAGTAAACGAGACGCTACGAGACACTGCTACACGCTGCCCTGTGCCACCACGTCACACGCACCCTCTGGCCCTCGGACATTCCATCCCAGCCTGCTTAATCCTGCTTCTCACAAAAAAGGTTCTGAGCATATGAAAATGTCTTAGGTTTTCATGGTGGTTTGTTTTTAGAGCAATGTGAGCGTGTGGTAGCAGGGGAGGCCCCCAGGAGGGACCATGGCCCCCAGGGAGACTTTCCCAGCGCAGCCGCATCCAGTCTGCACCAGCGGATCCCTCGTGCTCAGAGTCACGTGTCTAATGATTCGCCCCAAGCTCTTCACCTGGGTTCCACCTCCCCTTTGCCGAAGGGACGCTAAAGGGGCACTGGCCAAAAAGCTCCTCCAGGCCCTCTCAGCACCACGGAGTGGCCCAACCTCCCACACCTGCTGGGCTCTGCCCTCCCTGCTCCAGGGCCTCTGTGACTCCTCACGGCAGCTCTCTGGCCACCTCTGTGTCTTTCTGCAGTGCCTCGCTTGTTCCCTGCTGTGACAGCCAGCACCTGACACCGACCAGACTGTCCCTTCCCCACAGTGAACGTCTCCCCAAGGACCATCGTCCCTCCTGTGATCTTTGGCAATCACTGTGACTGCCTCGGAGTCTGCCCCTCAGGCCGCATCTCTTTACTGCTGAGATTTCAGCCTCGGCAGACTGTAGTAAGTGCTCTTCTAGAGATGGGTTTCTTAGGGCCTGTGGAGAACTGACTGAGCCTCAATTTCCTACTATGCAAAACAGGTGGTTGGGGGACTCTGAGTTACCAAGCGTAAAGCATTTAACCAACGCCTGGCACACAGCAAGTGCTCAGTATAGGGCAGATGCTTTAGAACCTAAACTGCTCCACCTTGACTTAGCACCTCCCCCACCCAAAAACAACATTACAAAAGCCTCAATCTGAGTATGGAATAGAGAAGAAAACAATGCTACTCAAGTGTAGTAGCCTCACTTTCTGAATGAACAGCAGATCCTGACTTTTAGCTGTTGATATACAGATTCATAGAGGCAACAGATAAATATAAGGAAAGACTAGCTCGGCTTCCCATGACCACAAGGAGTGTCAATCAGGATATGGACGGCAAGGGAAGCCGATAGATTAGCCTTTTTTCCAGAGCCCCCAGGTTTTCTCTGTAGGCAAGGAATGTGAGATGTGCAGGGGACAAACCTTCTATAAAGACCCGGAGTGTCCTCTGTAGACATGTGGAGTGATACCAAGCCCAAGAGAGGACACCTCAGCATCAGGGGCCACTGCAGACCCCTGGAGAAACCAGCTACGGTACTAGGGAACCCACGCTTTCTGGCCACTAAGTGGAAGATGCACTTGCCTCACAAATGACGAGGTGGGGTGAAAAGAAGAAGAAAGGGAGGATGGGCAGGAGCCAAGGCTGAGCAGCGTGGCAAATCCGAGGAGGGTTTATGTCATCTTCTTGGCAACCAGAACTGGAAGGGGGCGGTGGGAAGCGATGGAGGGAGACTGACGATGATTAAAGCCCTCTGGGTTTGCCTTCTTGCTGGAACTTATTTATAGCTCCAAGCATGGTTTTTTTGCTCTCATGATATTTTACTCTGGGTCGACTAGACATAGAAGTCCTCAGGCAAGGGAAAGAAAGCAAAAGAACTGCATATATCTTCTATCAGTTGCTGATACTTTAACAACACTGGAAGAGAAGGTATTCACGGAATTCTTACCCGTGTCCTTCTTCTGGTAAGAAAGTAGTTCTTCTAGAAGCCATTCTTGGTGGCCACCCACAGAGAGACCCTGGGTGGCTCAAGTGCTATTTCCCAGGTCACCGTTGTCTCTAGTTAGATGGACAGTTCCTGACTGCCTCTGCTTTTTAAAGCATTGTCGAGACCTCCTCCATGGCGTTTTTGGCAGAAGCGAGAGATCAGCCCTTGCAATGCTTTTAACGCCCTCCTGTATGCCAGCACCAGCTGCACGCCACGGGCCTCCCCTCCAGCAGGCGTGGCCCATGCTGCCCTGTCAATCCTAATCATGCTCCATCCCAAAATCCAGGGCTCGAGTTAAACTCTCACTCTCATCACCTGACATTATCACCACTCCCTCCTCCTGAAGTCCATCATTCCTCCAACTGGTCTTCTCATTCTTCAATTAAAAACAGACAAACAGAAACCTATTTACAGTGCAGCTGCAGAGTATTGGGCCTTGAGCTGGGAGCTGAGTATATAGTGGTGAGGCAGGGGTGGGGAGAGCACAGTCCCCGCCCTGGGGTCACCAATGTGGCCTCGGACATGTCTGGCACATCATGAGCATGCAACACAATCCTGCGGAAATCAACGATGATTCTTCTGAGCCCAGCAGCCAGCATGGCGCCTTGCACCAGCTCAGTGCTTGGTAACTCTTTCCCAAATAGGTCATTCCAGATGAATTACTAAACTAGTGAGCCAAGCATTGCAGTGGCCAGGCAGTGATTAAGGACAGAAGTGCAGGGACATTCTTCAAGGCACTGGTTTAGTGAATTAAAACACACACCTGGGATCCAGGAGCTGTAAAGCTGTCATTCCAGAGGAAAGCAGCCCAAGACTTGGCCAACAGTCCAGGCAGGCCTCAGCTCATAGTCCCAAGTTGAGTTCTGAGGTTAGCTGAGGGGACTGGGGGTGTTGAGGATAGATTAGGGGGAGACCAAAGATCTTGGCCCAAATATAACTAAGTCAGCCTCTGCATACTACATGTTCCCATTATCCTCCCGATGCCCTAATATTTTGGCATTTCATTTTCTAGATTTTGAAATAAACATCTTTGGAAATATATATAACATGTATAAGAAACTAGTAACGTTGATTATCTAGTAGGAGAACTGGGTGTGCAGAAGAGCTGGGAGGGTGATACACAGCTCACTGCATATCCTTTGATATTGTGTGGATTTAACCATGGGTATTATTACTTATTATAAAAGATAATTAAATTCAACAAAAGTAAAAAGACCTAGATATGAGAAACATATATTTATAATATAAAGTATAAGACAAACAGACCAGTGAAACACAAATAAAATCCAGAAATAGTCCTAACTATATCTACGAATTTCATATATGATAAAGGTAGCATCTCAGATCACCAGGGAAAAGATAGAATATTGTTTTGGGATATGTAGGTGACCATGTGAAACAAAATTAACTTGATCTCTCACATTACATAACATGGTAAATTCCAAACGGATCAAAGTAAAAATGTTAAAAATAAAACCATCAAAATACTATGCAAAAGCATAAAAGAATTTCTTTAAACCTCAGAAAGAGGTAGGCTTTCCTAACAATGACAAAACCAGCAGAAATAGACTCATAAAGATTTCATATATTTGAATTATTCAGATAAAAAATATAAAATAACTATGTGAAGTACATTAAAGAAAAAGAAAACTAAAAATGAAGACAAAACAAGAGATTATAAAGAATAACCAAGCAGATTCAAAAAAGAACCAAACAGGACTTCTAGAAATGAAAGTATCATAACTGAAATTAAAAATTCAGTGACTGAATTGAATAGATTAGACAGAGCTGAAGAGAGAATTAGTAAACCAGAAGGTAGTTCTAGAAGACAGATCAAAAGTAATTATCCATAAAGTAGTCCAGAAAGACATGGATGAAAACCATGACTAATTTTTAAAAGATATGGAAAATAGAGTAAAACACTAATGTATGTTTACTTTGTGTTCCATAAGAAGAGACTAAAAGAGAGACACTGTTTGAAGAAGTGATGGCTGAAAACTTTATGCATGAATAAAGATATGTTCAAAAACAGAACCCAAGAACGTATCTTACCAAAAGACCCGACTGAATGAAATTCTAAAGGATGTACTTCACTCAGAGGTAAACTGATCCCAAATAGTAGGTCTAGATGAAAGAAGGCATAGTTTGGGTCATACCTTTTGCCTTGCCCAATTCCAAAAACAGGCGTTGTGGTGCTTTGTGCCTGTCCATTGGCCCAAGCAAAAACAGAATCCTTAATATGGAACTTGTCTACCCATCTGCAGATCCTGATGATAAAAATACAAGTTGCATATTGCCCTTCAAAGGGAGATCTTGAGACAACAGTGAAACTCCTCTGACCTCTGAGGATTTCTAGGCAATGTCGCTTATCTTTAAGAGAACAATGATGTTTTCCACAAATGGTGCTGGAACGACTGGACAGCCACAGGCAAAAAGAAAAAAAGAGTCAAGATACAGATCTTATACCCATCACAAAAATTAACTCAAAATTTGTACCACAGACCTGAAGGTAGAAAACAAAACTATAAAATTCCTAGAAGATAACACAGAAGAAAATCTAGATGACTTTGGTTTGGGCAATCAATGCCTTTCTAGATACAAAACCAAAGGCATGATCCATAAAAGAGATAATCAATAATCTGGAATTCATTAAAATTAAACACTTCTATTCTATGAAAGACACTGTTTACCTGAAAAGACTTGGTTAAAAAAAAAAAAAAAAAAAAGGACACTGTTAAGAGAATGAGAAGACAAGCCAAAGACTAGACCAAGATATTTACAAAAAGAAGCAATGAGGCATTTCTTCTTTCTGACACAAGTGTTGCAGTCTGACCCTGGCCCTGTGAGAGGGGAGCAGGGAAAATGGGGCCACTGCTTCATGAAGCAGGCCCAGGTCACATCTACACTCTCCTGAACAACACCATGGACCAGGGGTCCTCAAACTACGGCCCGTAGGCCACATGTTGCCTGCCGAGGACATTTATCCAGCCCACCGGGTATTTTTGCCACCGCTGCCTGTCCTGCTTAGCAGCCGACTTGTCCTGGGCCCACAGTGCGCATGTGTGTAATGTGCGCTGCACTCTCCAGTGGCCCTCCAACAGACTGAGGGACAGTGAACTGGCCCCCTGTTTAAAAAGTTTGAGGACCGCTGCCCATGGACTCTTCAGAAGGACTAGACAAAGGGCTAGACACTCAGTTTCTGAGCTTTACAGCAGATTCACGTGGCTGGGAGAAGCACGTCTTCACACTGAGCTGTGTCCTGAGGCCTGACCCACCTAGGTCTGTAAACCTGCTGGCCATGTGACACCACATCATCAGGGAAGTGTCACAGGCACACAGTGCTGGACTGATTCTTTCTCAAGTGCTCCTTGAACGTTTATCCCCCATGGAATCATCTATTTCCCTGGAGGATTGATGATGTAGTGTGTGAAGAGCACCTCCTTAATTACTTCACAGTGTGTAAGATGTGCTTTGCAAGGTTATGGGTAGTGGTGATTTTCTGTGATTGGCTATCAGTGAAGATCATCAATAGCATATGTTAATAAACACAAATAATTAGATTAAAATCGGTCTTTCACATATATACAAAAGGCATTCAGTGATAGTTGCTATCTCTGGGTAGTGGGATTATGAATGAGTTTTAGCTTCTTAAATTTTCAAAGACAAATTACTCACATACAAAGAAAAGGGGATAGGCATTTAAATATAGTCTGCAGGCCCTGGGTACCCAGCATCCTGGAGTTTCAACTTGAGTGTCTTTTTCCTAGTTGTAAACCCTGGCTCCTTAAAATTCTCAGTCTTCCCTCTCTTGTGCGTGTGGGTTTTTTTTGTTGTTGTTGCTGTTTAATTTAAGGAAAGTAAGGCTGAGGAAGGGCTTTGGAGAACACAGTAAACTGCCCCAAGCAGCCTCCATGCCCAAGGTGCTAGCAAGCAATAGCTGCGTCCTGGCCTGAAGTGTCAGTTAGTCTAAGAGAGGAGTCATGCAAACTAGCAAGGACGTAGGGGTTCTGGGGGCCTTGAAGCATTGAAGAGCTGAGCCTGACTGTCCTCTTCTTCCTGCTCTATTTTTAGCTGTGTGCATCCAGATCAGACCTGGGTGTCCCAAGAGGCATGGGGTTTATTTTCAAGGTAAGTGACAGAGCCAACTAGAGGCTCTGCCTATCCCAATCTTCTAAGCTTGTAGGATTCTATCTTTCCCAGAAATGCCAAGCACGATGCCTGCTGGCTGAAATGAGCATCTGCGTAACAGGATGTGCTACTGGCAGAAGAGGGTTCTCTCTGCTTCACTTCCAAGAGATGGGTGCAGGGAGGGACTGTGGCCTTGTAACAGCTAACACCAAAGAAAGATGCAACGTCTGACCTGATCAGAAGCCAAACAAGCTGAAACTTGAGATGAGGACAATCATTTTGTTAGCCAAAAGCAGACAGCAAGATATATTTCTAGCCCTTTTCCTTCGGATTTTATTGTAGGATGCAGTCAGCCCAAAGGCTGTGCCTCATCCAGTCTGTAAAGTGGCCGTAAGATCACCCAGGGGACCTGCTTCTTCCTAGGTCGGAAGCTGGCTCTGTAAACTCCACAAGGATCAGCCAAATACCTGTAGGCAGCTTCAAACTGGAGTATCTGCTGTCAGAGAATGCTGGGTGCCTGTTAGGGGAGGATGGAGGCTCTGGTCATTGACGTGAGACACGAGAAGGAAGACCAGGCCTGAAACATGGGGGCCGGGGAAAAGCAGAGCTTGGGAAAATGGAAAAGGAGTCAGGAATTAGGAATATCCAGATGTCTTCAACATTTTGTACATTAGACCCAAACAAGACAGGAAAAAAAATATTCTGGTTCTAGCCATAGTCTTGTCCTACAACAAGTAGAAATACAATACTATGACACTAAGTTTTTAAATGGACCAGAGTTTAGCTATCCAAATCACTGGTGGCCTCAGGAGGGTCTATGCTTATTACAAAGGTGTTAGTATTTCATCTTAAGAGCTAGAAGTCAGTGCTTTCCATCCTCCTGAATGTCAAGACATCATCTGCACATGGATTTAAGCTTTGCAAACAGGCTTAAATAACTAGACGGTAAGTTGGTAGAATAAGGTATGTGATCAGGCTACGTATCAGGGTTTCTGGATTTAAAAAAAGGAAAAAGATAACATCATGAAGGAACCAGGCCTGTTCTCTCAGGGGTTGGGTTGAAGAGCCCCAAAGGTACCTCCTTCCATGGTCAGTTCCCTGAAGGCAGCAACTCTTGTCTTGCATCTCAGTGTCTAGCACAGGAGAGTGTAGGCCCCTCAAGTCAGTGCAGCAGTGACTCAACTTAGAAGTGCCTTCTAGGTGTTAGGCCCTATATGGAGGAGGAAGACCTTGATCTTCTTACCAATTTCAGTCGGCTTCATGCTTCCATGCCATGATAAACCAGACCTGAGTTCACACCTTAAGCTGACTTTTTATTTTGTTTCTTCACTTAATCATAATGTCATTTCTCATGGGCTTAACCTACAACAGTGTCCCCTAAACTATATCATGCAAACTATTTATATAGGTGTTCCCTGAAAGGTTTTTGTGATAAATGTTTGGGAACCACTACATATCGCATTTCCTTTCCTTGGGGATTCATGGTGATACCAGTATGTCAAAGGCTCTGAAAAGTCCTACAGTAAAGAAAACTAATTAACTCGGTGGTTCCCAAACTAAAACAAGTGCCTTTACTGATGAACTAATTAAAGCTATTCATAGTCATCTCAAAAGAAGGGATATGAATCTAGTCATCCCAATTTCAGCCACAGAACCCTGTGTTTTGGTAGAAAACCCCTTAAACACCTAGGTTCTGCTGAATACACTTTGAGCAATGCTCACCCAGAGCACCGTGGCTCCATAATTTAAGGGCATCAAATCACTGGTAGGTTTGCTCTTTGCTCCTCCACATACTTACCATGTACCTGTGGGCCTCAGGTACTGCTAACTTACTCCCCAGTTCTGCCTGGTCCCGTCCTGCTCTGCGGGCTTGGCATCTCCAACATCAGTGGAAATTCCAGTGGGCAAAAGCCACGTCACATGCTCTGCACGTCACAGTCCCTACACTCAGCCCTGTCAACACTCTGCTAGTCTCAGGGAAGAGGCTCCAGAGCAGCTTTCCAAACCGAACTAAAGTCAGAAAGTACTTGGGGACTTGGCAGGGGAGGAGGGGGAGACAATGGCTGGGAAGAGGCTGCTTCTGCCTGCCTCAGTTTCCCCCATGAGAACACTAATTTTTTATCTGCCATTCATTATTTACTATGAATGGCAGCTAAATGCTTTAGATGCATGATCAATCCGTTAGTGACTCCAAGGTGACACTACTACAATCCCCTAAGGTCAAGGGCTGGGGACAGGAGAACAGAGTAGGGCCCAGACCATCCAAAGCACTGCACAGACAAGCAGACAGTAGCACATTCCTTGGGAAGAGCTCTGGGAAGAGTCTGGCAGGGCTCCAGAGCTGGATACACAGAGATTTGGGCAAAGAATTATCTGGTCACCAGAAACAAGCTTGTTCTATAGGTTGCCTTTTCCTTTTAAGTTCAGCAAATGATTGGGCTCCACACCCAAGAAGAAAAACTGAGGCCGGCTTCAAGGTTCCCAGCAAGACACGGGCCACAACCTCTTCCTCACAACCCTCCAGCCTCGAGCAGACCCTAAGGAGCGCTTGTGTGTTCCCCGACCCTGAGAACGTGCTCTTCACAGGAAACAGGGTAACCGGGCTCGGGTGGCCCTGGCCTGCCGGGCTGCTGGGCTACACATGCTAAGGCTGGCTGGGCCTCAGCTCTGACCTAACACAGGCGCAGGCTGAGGCCTCGGCACACACAGCTCCTGCTGACCTGGAAAATCCTTCAAGGCTTCCACAAATGTGCCAGGAGCTCAGGACACAAGGGAAGGGGACTTTGACCCCACACAGAATTTGGCAACAGGGCATCTTGAGGTGTTCGGTAATGAAGGCTTTAGGAGGAGGGTCAAGCAGCCACTTGAAACAACCCTGAGGAAACAGGCCTGAAGCTGCCAGGACATTCTGCAGAAGCCTGGGAGGCCCAGCAGCTTTGGACCAGTTGAAAAGAAGACAGGCATGGGTGGGCAGTGACAGCTCCCACCAAAGTCCCTACAGGAAATGGACAACCCTCAGTCACCTCAGCAGCCAGAGCAGGTTACTGGGGACGTCCTTCCTCTCTGTACTTTAACCCTAATGTTGATAGTTAACCTTTGGGCACTTACCACGTGTGAGCCTGGAACACGCTCTCACAGGCGTGCTGTCACTTTAGCCTCGTGATAACCCTGCGAGACAGTCACTGTGAGCCTCACTTTACAGATGATAAAACAGCAGCATGGAGACGTCCTAAAGCCACAAGAAAGAAGTGGCAGCCCTGGCACCGAGGCTTAACTGCCCAGCTCTAGAGCACGGTGGACCCCAAGGAGTCCCCAGGGCTGGTCCCCAAGGAGATGCCAGCTCCCTGCGTCAGAACCACCTGCTCCTAGGTGGGCCCTGCAGCTCAGCGGTCCTTAGCAACCCCTGAGCATCCAGACCCCTTTCCCCCTGCCCTGGGGCGTCCTGGGCAGAAGGCCTGGCTCAGCTACTTCACGTGGGCTCTCACGTGGTGCTCCCAAGTGGTGAGCAACACAGCTGCTCCACTGAGGGTGCGACAGGGAGGTGTTCTCACCAGATGTGGCCCCAGAGTCCACCCCCTTTCCCACCAGGAAACAGGACACAAGTGAGCACAGCAGTGACTGGGCACAGCACTAACCACTCAGGACGTTCTCCTGAGGTCACTCAGACCAGGCTCCACATTGGAGACAAGCATGGTTGTGCCAGTGACTCAGCGCTGCAGGCAGGCAGAGGAAACGGATTAGATTCCACTAACTACAGCCCTGCCGGGAAGACCTTACAAAACTAAAAAATATATATGGTTCTTTAACATACAAGAGTTGACGTAGTTGATGCCAGAGTGAGGCTCTGCTTTGAGCTTCTTTCCCACCAACAGTGATGGGCTGCCCTGACCAGTCCCACTCCCCATGATCATGATGGCCGGGGACAGGGAGACAGATGTGAGTACAACTGAGTCGAGACCCCAGCCCCATGAGAATGGACCTCTGACCTCGACCTCATGAGCATTGGGCTCAGATTCAGAAACACCCAGGCACAGATGAGGGAAACGTACAGACCTTCTGTGTGGCACAGGCAGTAGCTGCCTGGATATGGTGGAGCAATGGTATTCCTCCCACACCCTACAGACAAAAAGGAGCAAGCTAGATGGAGAACGAAACTGATGCTGTACTCTATCTAACGACAGTGTCGTGAACACCCCAATATCTGCCATCATGGCATTCAGGAGTGGGAGAAAGTGGGCTGGCTGGGTTTGCACAACAAACCCATTATGCTCCCCATTATGCTCGAGCATTTCCCCTTTGGCTCTCACAGCAGCCTGTAGTTGGTGGCGTATGAACAGATGTCTCCATCTGAGTTGTAAGGAAATTGGGGCCCAGAAGAGTTAAGTGACTCACTCTAGGTCACACAGCATGTAAACTGTGAGGCAAAAACAAGAATGTCCTCTGCTTCCCATCTAGCAACTTCTCCACTGGTCTCCCTCATTGACTGCCAATGCTATACATAGCTTTCCTGGGTGTGTCACCTAAATTCTGGGCCTCTGCTTTCTCATCTATTAATACACAGTGAGAAGACTCCTGCTTATTAGCTCACACTACCAGGCACGCCACCTATACAAGTCTCTGCCAAGCAGAAAGTCAAAAGTCCCAAAATACGTGCAAACATCTTATAAATCTAGCACAATTACTTTTTATGCCTAAATGCTTCCAGCAGAACAGTGAAACTTTACCTCCCTGATGAACATGTTCACTATGGGGGATTTCTTGGCCTTGCCTGAGGGCCTGGGAGAGCAGGAAGAGATCCAGCTCTTCTGCTGCCCGGCTGTACCACATCGGCAGAGGCATCTGCCTTGCCAATCTCCCCTTTCTGGCAGTAGGAGAGGTGGATGCCAGAATCAGATACTCCCTCCTTATGCCTATAGACCTCCCTGATCACATCTTAGATGGTAAGTGGTAAAAGCACTGCAGCTCCCAGGACAGCAGAATATGGGCCTCTCACAAGCCCCTACAGGTTGTATGCAAGCCCAGACAAGTCCTTGATTGCTTTGAGGCCTGGTTTTCTCATCCCTAAAAATGGGGTCACACCCATCCCTCCCCAGCTGGCTGCCCACAACTGCTGTGGAGCCACAAATAAGATTCTGTCTGTGAAAAGAACCAAGGACCCCTTCGAGAGAGAGCTGATTCCAAGATTGGAGCAAGGAAAGTCCAGGGTGAGGGTAGAATATCTTATTGTGTTAGAAAGCAAAGGAATGTACAGAAATCAAGGGGAACATGGCAAAAGGACCAACTTAAAGGTCAAATTTGAGATAATTTGAGCATTAAAAGTAGTAAGGACATGAATAGAGGTATAACTCACTAAATTAATAAAAAATCCATGAGCCAACATTGATAGTACAAAAATAAAAAGGAGGGCAGGCTCTCATTTACAGAAGAATGCCAACTGAGAAATGTAGAGATGAAGGAAATGGAAAAAACCATTTTATAACCACCATGGTAATAACAGATTCAGTTAAAATCATCAAGGGTTGCTGAAGCCATTGGGTGAAAGATTATGACACAGGATGTACAGAAATCCAGCAAATGCCACTGAATGAGCAAAGGGGGCATCACCAGGGATGGGGCAAACTCACAGCGGATGCCCTGATGTTACCCACAGGGGATTTGGTGTTCCTAATGTGAATCTCCTGACAACATGTGTCACCTGCATCTAATCCCAAATCTAGCCCAGAATGAAGGGACTTCTGCAACACAACTGGCCTGAAGTCTTTGAAAATGTCAGTGTCATGAAAAATTTTTTTAAAAAGCTGGAGAATTGTCAAGATCAAATAACACTAATAAAACCTGGCAGTCAAATACAATGTGTGATCCTGAAATCATGGATCCTGGATTGGGAAAGAAAACCAAACAAAATGAGAAAGGACATTACAGGAACAATTGAGGAAATTTCAAAATGGACTGCATAATATATAACAGCCAAAAATAAACACAGACACACCCACATGTATGTGCACACACACACACACACACACACACACACACACACAGGGGCGAGGGGAGAGAAAGCAAATGGGGTGAAATGTTAACTGGTAGATCCAGGTGAGAATGTTCGCTGCACTATTCTTACAACTTTTATGTAGGCTTTAAATGTTTCAAAATTAAAGAAACAAAGAAGGTCCTTGGAAAGCTATCCGAACTGCTGCAGCTGAGCCAGTAGTATCTGGGTTCACTTGGGCACGCTCACCTGTCAGGTATTCCAGGACCGCAGCCATGTACACGGGGGCCCCCACTCCGATCCTGTACTTGGGGTGGCCTTTCTTAATGTACCGCAGCATCCGCCCCACAGGGAAGATGACTCCTGCCTTGGCAGAGCGGGAGGTCTTGGTGGACTTCTTCTTCCCGCCGCGGCTCGACATGGCGGTGGCCCTGGAGGCGGGTCAGCAAGCACACTGTGAAGGCAAGAGGACACCAGTCAGGATCCCTTTCCAGGTACATTCGGGTCCCCTCGAAGGCACAGGTCCTGCCAGCTTTCTGTGACTGCCAAGATTCCCAAGACAAAACCAGGACTCTTGGCCTGCCATGCAATGCCTTAGAAATCTAGGCTTGGCACACCTGTCCAGCTTCGCCTTGGGCCACTCGTGGTCTAAACTTAGACACAGGAAGCACCATGAGCTTCTCCCCAAATGCCCTTCAACTTCTTTTCTCCCTGCCTTTGCAGTGGCTGTTCCGTTTTGCCAGGGTCCCCTTTGTCCTTCACGCCTGCCCTCTGCCCACCCTTCCGAGTGCTGGGCTCTGGCTGCTCCCTCCTCCAGGCTCCAAGCGCTGCAGCCCACAGCAATGACACACAGGTCCCCATCTCTCCCATCAGACTGTGGGCAGCTGGAGGGTGGCCCGACTGTATTCCTAGCGTAGCGCCACTCAGTGAGGTCTCCAATGTTTAAGAAAAGCACTCTTTCATTCACGTGTTCACTCTGGCTACGATGCTAGGCAGACGTGGATGGTAAGTCACTTAAATGATAATCGTGATGAGCACCTCAAAGGGCCAGGACAGGGTCCTGGGAAAGGGGATACGAGGGGCCCCAGCACGTTCTGCAGCACCTAGAAATCTTCCTATGCAACATCGATGCTCAGACACTAAACCAAATGGGTAGATCTCCCATTTACTGAAAAACTGAGGTCAGACACCATGGTGTCGGCCCCTCCAGCTCCAACAGTCCATGCCGCTGTGACTGGTGGAGACCACAGGGCTGGGAGTTCTTGTTATTGTGATGCTCAGCCCTATACTGGGGACATATGGGGTCATGCCTTGGTCCACACCTAACATCTCCATGACCCCAAGAGCATTTCAAGTCATCTGCCTGACAGAGACGGCTGTGCGGGCAGCAGATGGCAGGGCTGAGCACGCCCAGCTGTGAAGTGGCTGAAGCCGGGGCTCCGGAGAGATGTTGGAAACAGGTAAAGGCTTCTGTGGCGGGGACCTTGCACTGCATCCTGCCAAGGGGCACCAACTCTTAATTACTCACTGAGTGACATAGAGACCCAGAGTGGCCTGAGTTTTCCTCACACTATAGTTGGACCCACTCCTTGCTGTGATGAGCTAGATTTTAAAAACATTCCCTGCAAACAGGTGCCCATGCTCCCTGTAAGCAGGAAAGGGTGGGTGGGTGTGTGTGTGTGTCCGTCCATCCGTCCGTCCGTCCCCAGGTTTCGGAGCAGTCTTTAGGATAACTACAAATGCATCACACCGACCGACAACCCAACACCTTTGGACTAAGAGCTTTTCAATCTGAACGTCTCCCTTCTTTCAGCAGGGGAGGCCTGTGGGCAGAGATGGTTAAGAGCAGCTCAGCCCCTTTCCTAGGGAGCAGAGACTTCAGCTTTGTCACTAGCAGACCTGCTGGGCATGGCAGGAGCTGCCTCTGTGGGGACTGGACAGAGCTCTCCTCCGCAGACGGCCATCAGCACTCAGGAGCCTGGCAGGTCTGAGCCACAGTGACTCCTTAAGGTGGTGCTCCTTGTCTTTGCCTCCTCTAACTCCAGCCAAGGGTCTCTATGTCCACACACCAGCGCATACCTGGCTGCTAAGCTGCAGAACTCTGCTCTGACCCCCTGGCAAGGGCCCACTTGTAAGTCCCACGGGCACCCTGAACTCCTCTGGGTTTCTCAGCCCCATCAGTGCCAACACCATGCACCAAGCTACCCACACGGGCATTGGCCTGGCCCCCACTTTCCTGCTTACCATACAGCCCAGCATGAGCCACACTGTGCTGAACCCACCTGCAGAACCCCTCAACCTCTTCACTTCTCATCACCCTCCCTGCCTTGGTTCCCACCTATCCTCCCGGCACCTGTCTTTCTCCACAGACGCCACAGGCACCTCTGCCTACTCTGATGGTTCCCCGTCAGCTCGAGCCCCTGCGCCAGCCACAAACATCATCCCTCAACTACTTCCGTAGCACTGCTTCCTGCCACCCTTGCCTGGGCTCAAGGCCCCAGGCCAGCCTGACCTCCTGAGCCCGTCATGCTATGTCAAGGATGTCTGTGGACATGCTGTCTCTCCTGCCTGTAATGCCCTTTGTCCTCTCGTCAACCTGCTGAACTGACACTCACATGGCCCCTCTGCCATGGAGGCTTCTTGAACCTGACCACAGCCTGGAAATGTTTCACTGCTCTGTTCCCAGAGTGAATGTCCCAGCACATGTCCGGGTGCCTGTCTCTCCAGCTCAGCTGCACCGCATGCTGCTCAACGCCAGGCACTGCAGTGAACGCACCCCCAGGCCCTATGTCCCGGGAAAGGTCTAAAACATGGCGGGTCCTCCACCACCATCTGCAGGCAGAACATCTCCACCTCTCAGTGAGTCCGGCTCCTCTCCAATACTGCGGCCTCAGGTCTGCATGCCCACGATGGGGCTTTTCTTGCCAAGATTCTGTTCTTTCCCCCTCCCCATGTTCTGTCTGCACTTCTGACTATAGTTCCCAAGCAGCAGCCTCAGCTATGAACGAATTCTGACTAAGCCACACAGCCGCATGACATCCAACAACGTGTGCTGGCTTTTAAAAGATCCTTTGGAAAATTGCTTCATAGCTGTGAAATCTCCAGCCAGACAAGCCCATGAGTGTGCCAGGCCCGGCCTGCTCTTCAGAAGTCTGTGGAGGTGCGCGGGCGGCTCTGGCCAGGCACCAGTAGGGGTGGAGAGCGGCTGAGAGGCAAGTGGCCATTAAGCATCATGATTAGTAACTTAGAAAGCCAAAGTCAGACTCACCTGGTCCTAGTCATGGCCCTGCCACTTTCTGGCTGTGTGTCCTTGGGCAAGTGGTTTAACCCCTCTGAACCTATTTTCTCATCTGTCATATGGAGATAATGACACAGAGGACCTCCAAGGATTGGTGGCAGCATTGGATCAAAGCATGTGTGTAAGGGGCTGATATTCACTCACTGAGTGCTCAGTAGTTAACAAAAATGACAACAGTATGTGTAAGGTGAAAAAATGTTACCCTCTCACAGAACAGAGCTAGGACATTTGTATTGAGAAGGTGGTGCTAGCTGCTGTAACAGGTAAGTCCCTACAACTTATTTCTCACTCATGAAAAATGGATTTCCATGATGGTCTGGTACTTCTCATCCACGTAGTGATTCATGGATCCAGGCTCCTCCATCTTGTGACTCTGACGTCTTCCATGCAGGACTCCCAGGGTTGCCATGGACAGGAAAAGACCACACAAAGCTTTCAAGGGGCCAGGCCCAAGAGTGGGGCACACCACATCTGACGATGAGCCATCAACTAGAACTTGGTCACACGTCCACAACTAATCACAAGAGAGGTTGGGAAATGTAGTCCAGCTATTTGCTCAGAAGAAAAGAGGAAATAGTCTCTGTCACATGACAAACCTGAAGCCAGTGTCTGGGTGACTAGCCAAAGCCTTCTGGGCCCTGTGTGACCCATATCCTGCATCCAGCCTGATCTGGGTGACAGACAGTCCTGCGTCATAGGCAAAGCAGCTTCTTAAGCACCCAGCTTCTCTGCAGGGCACTGAAGTTGGTCACAGGAGAATAGCTATCGATCTGGTCAAACTGACAAAGATGTGTCCTTCCTTCCATAAACCAGGAAGCCTCACCCATCCTGATGGCTCTGCGTGCTCTGGAGACAGTGACAGGTCTTTGGCCACCCTGCGTCCGTTTATCGTTGCACATTAGCTCAGCCGCCCTTTGGGCTGTCATCAGCCTAGAAAATGAAGATTCTGTGGCTGATCCTGAAGGGATCTCTGTGGTCTTTATCTCAGCAACTCCTTCAACTAAGTCATTCGCAATAAACATTAGCCTTGTCTACAGAGCCTCAAAGCTTACCCAGAGACAAAGTGTTGAAGAGGATCTGTTGGAAAGATGAGCCAGGCTTGAGTAAGATGCAAAGTCTCTGTCCACAGTCCCCTCAACAATCAAGATGTGGCTGGGACAATGCAATCTGTTCTCACAGCAAAGGACTCGACAGAAGACTGCCTGTGAACAGCCCGTGAATACGGCGGATGTAAGAACAGCAAGCTGTCTGCTGCTAGGAGGGGCAGCAGGGGTGAGAAATGAAAGTGCCATGTATGCCCCCCACACCCAGCAGGCACCCAAACAGGCTGCTCACTGTAGTGCAAACCACCTTCATTCCCACCTGTACCCTTCAGCACCTGCAGCTCACTCAGTCTCGAACACCTCTCCAGCCCTCTGTCTGGAGCGAGCCTACCTAGTGGTCCCAGCGCCTTCGCTGGCAATGCAGATCCATCAAGGAGCTCCCGCATCTGCATTCTTGCTGTGGCTGTTCCTTCTGTCCCCCAGTCACAGTCTAGTTTAGGGCAGCCTCGTGCCCAGACTCTGGCCCTGTGCACGAGGCCCAGCTGACTTCCAACCCCTCTCTCCCTGCTTCCAGCAACCAGAGCTCCACCAGGCTGAATCCCTCCAAGTTCCTCCAATGGATGTGTCTGCTCTGGTCCCTGGGGCCCAGATGAAGATGCCTTATAATCTCCCTCGGGCAGCCCCTATTTTTAATATATTCAACTACTTTCCTCAGTCTTATGTGAAGTATTCTGCAAATGCAATTTCCAGCCCTTCCTCCCAACTTATGGAGCCACCTTTGGAATCCCCAGGAAGTGAACACTCCAACTGCCCTGACTGCTGGGCATGGGTCACACAGAGGCCTTATAACTCTGTGATAATTCTAAGGCTACAACACCTCTCCTCTGGCCTCTGGCTCAGTAATATAGGCCAGAGGAAAATACTTACCTTCCTCACACCTGTAAGAGACCGACCCCTGTTCAAGCTATGGCATAGAAAACCTTTAAACAATCAGAGTACTCATGAGACCACTGGGATGGTCCATCATGAAGTCTTTCATTATCTAAGCAATGAATATGTGCATATTGATCTCGAATGAAATATCAATTAGAACTGCTGGGGATCTGCTAGACTGCCCTATCTCCAGCCCCTGAGGACCAGGGAATCTGAGCTATCAGTGCTCAAAATACGGCTGATGAGGGAGGACTGCCACATCCGTTCCCTGCGGCTGGATACGTGCCCACATAGCCACATGCATTTGTCACCTTCCCATCAACTCCAGTCATGAAGGCAAACCTGAGCCATTTAAGTCTGAAGGGCAGACACTAATCCTGTTTACGGCACTCTCTTCCGTTTGCTCCTACCATACCAAATGATTAACGGTGTCACTGCTGTCATGTCCTCTGAGGCATGCGGATACACCATACAACCACTGCTCACAGAGCTGGGGTTCACAAGCTGCACTCTGATTGGCTTGGAACAGAAACATGTTCTTGTACTCTAGCCAATCAGAAAAGCATTTCTCTCCATTCATAAAACACTACACCACAAAGTGAGCCAGATGACTAAAGAACCTATGGTCCACTCTCAGTGAACCAGAGGATTGCAAACAGAAGAGACAAACTGAGATAGCAAATAAGTCCTAAACCATGCTTTTTGTTTCAGTAGATGTATCTCACTCATGGGTTAGGTTTCTAGTGGTGGGCTTTGGGAGGCTGGGAGCTTGTGGGAGGAGCAAAACCCAAACACAAGTGTCATTAAACATAAGCAGGGAACAGTTTTCGGGAAGCCAGTCTGGGACTGAAATTTCATCCCTGCAAACTAACTCCGTGGTATGCTTCCTGACCAGCACTACATTTTAACAGCAAGTCACTGTCGGCCTGCTTCACAAGGAAACTTTCCTACATACTTCCTCTCTTTTAAAGGTTGTGCCAAACTCTAAGATAACCACTCCAGTGGAAGGCCATCAAGGGAAAAGTTAAAAGGTGAGCTTCAGCGGACAGGCTTAGCATCTAGAAGCCACTCATTATCTGTTGAGTAGATGTAGCCTTCCCAATAAGAAAACAACATCTGATCATGTCTCTCTCCTGCTCAGAAGCTTTCGGTGGCTCTCACTACTCTTAGGCTAAGTTGTGGTTCTGCTCAGGGTCCTCTGTGATTTTTCCCTTTGTCATGCAGCCTCACCTGATTCCCCAGGACCCTGGCCATTCTGAGCCTCTGGCAGTACCCCCAGGACCACTGTTCTTTTCCTCTGAGATCTGCACATGCAGTTCCCCAGGCCTCACACACTTGTCCCATCTGCCCCTCTTTGCCTAGCCAACTACTATTTCACTTTTCCATGCCAGTAAGGTTCTGGTCTTGGCTAGGTTACTGTCTCTGCTGGGGGTTACTGTGGCCTCCTGCACTGACCTCATAACTGCCACTTGCCTCTCTTATCCTCCTAATGTCAGCTTCCCCTAATGCCTGAACCAGAGCTGACTGCCAGGAAGTATCTATGGAAAGACTGTAAGACACTGGCCTAGCAGGGCTGACCCAGGCAAACAAGCTATACAACTCTTTGGAATGAAGAGCTGAACCATTCAGACTCACTCACAGAGCTGAGGAAGGGCCCAGGGGATCTCTAAACCTACAGAATGTGGGAAGGACTCAAAGGACAGGTCTGGGCCCCACTTACTCATGTCCCTTCCCAGCCCATGTTCCAGGAATGGGGCTCTGAAAATCCTGTAACAAATCCTTGGGGACACTCAAATAAGAATCAGAGGCTGCTGAAATTCTGATGAACACCACATATAGACTCTTGTTGGGTTTTTTAGCTTGAAATTTTCAGTCCATGCTTTTGTTTTTTGTTTCTTTTTTAAATAAATCTCTTTTCAGTGACTTGGGGTAGCATTAGATCCGCAGGTATTAGAGGCAGGTCCCAGAATACATGTTCTCTGAGCCTCTCAGTGGGGCAGGAATGAGGGGCTCACCCCAAGTTCTATGCTCTCTGGGACCAGAAGCAGCAGACTGAGATATACCACTCCCTGGCCCTGGCCCATTCGATAAAAACCAAGCCAGTGACATGGCTGTGTATTAGAATGTCACATGGGAAGTTCCAGACAATTCTCAAAGTTTAATAAAATGTGAGCTATCCTTATCTGAATTTTCACAATTTTTATTTGTGTGTCCCCCCCATGCCTTATCTAGGAATCAGCATTAACAATGGTAACAGACGGAAACAAAAGAACAGACTGAAGAGATTACCCTCTCTCCTTGTAAAACTAAAGTGGGGAAAAGAATGTGAAGTCTTTAGAGTTTTGCCATTGTCACGTTTAAGAAAAAAATAGGTTTAAAAACATATTCGTCCTCATCAGAGTCTCTTGTGCAAGACCGAGATGCTGCTGCCCAACTTTGGTTGACTGTGTACAAGGGCTATTAATTCCAGTTGTGGCATGAGGGGTCCATTTTGGAGTTAATATCATCTCTGGGAACAGGCTAGTAAGCTAAAGGTGGCCTACAGTAGGTGGATTCCGCCTAATTTACAACTTGAGTCTCCCAACCAAATCTAAGGCTGTTCAAAAATTCCCAACTCCCTGGAGCAGGGAGCCTTGGAACAAAGCACCTCCTCCCTCCCCACCCACCTTTAAGAGTAAAACCTCAAACCACAAAAGTGGGGAAAAAAGGAAGCTAGCAAGAATGGCCGTCCAATTGTCTATTCTTATATGGTGTTTATTGGATCATTAAAATCTTACAAGGACTTTATGGTAATTGTAATCGTTGAATTCAAGGTTTGTTTCAGCTTTATGTACAGAAGTCTCTCACTTTCAAACTCAGAAACATTTTTCCTAACATCTTGTCTAAAAGAATCTTCCAAGCAATGTACTGACCAGTTCCTTGAGAGCTCTGTGGTGCCTGCAGGAGTGGGGGTAGGGAGCACCATCTCGCACACCTGTTGTCAGGTGACACAGCCAGCAGCATCCTGCTCACTCACCTCCCCACTCCACCCCACCCCCAGCGAGTCTCTTCCCGGCCGGCCTTCTCCACCCAGGGAGCCTACAACCTTCTGGTGTTACCTTAAAAAAACAAAAAACCACCAACAAAAACCCTTCCAACCACAAAGCAAACAAAAGGCCAACACCGAGACAACCAGGAGCAGCGGGGGTTCCGCGGCCTCTCTCCAGCCCGGGACACCCCCAGCCCCCAGCCTGGCTTTAGTCCCTCGAGTGGCCCCCGCCCCCCGCCCTACCGTCCCAGCAGGTACCGAGCCGGACGCCCAAACCTCGGCTCCCTGAGGCCCGACTTATTGTGCCCGGGCCGGCGACGCGCGGGCCGGCGGGCGGGCGGGCGGGAGCCTCCCCGAGTGCAACTCCGCACACGACGGCTGCCGGGCGCCCAGGCCTCGGGCGTCCTCGGCCCGGCCCGCGCCCGCCCCGGGAAGGGTCGCCGGGGAGGGCCCCGCGCTGCCGCCTTCCCACAAAAGCGCAGGGCGCGGGCCAGGGATGCTTCTCCCAGAGAAGTTGGTTTCCGGGTTTGCTTTCTGAACAAAACCGAGCGGAGCCCCGCGCGGCCCGGCAGGGCCCGGGAGGGCGCCGTGCGCGCGCAAGGCGCCGGCGTGGCCGCGGCGGCCCGAGCCCAGCCGGGAGAGCCGCCCGGGGCGCGCCAGGCCCCGCCGCCCCCGGGCAGGCACCGCGGCGGGACCGAGCGGCGGGGGCCGGGCGCGCGGCGACGGGGCCCGCGAGGCACTTACGGGCGGCTCGGCGGCGGCGGCAAGGTGTCTCGGCCGGAGCCCTCTCGGCCGCTCGCGCCTTTTCTCTCGCGCTCCTCGCTGGCCCGCCCGCCTCCTCGCTTCCCGCCCGCGCGCCCCGCGCTCGCCCCCTGCGCCGGGCTCCGCGGCCGAGTGCCCTGGAACCAGTCGCCGCCGCGGCCCGGGCTCCCACAATGCCCCGCGCGCGCTCGTCACATCCCATCGCGGCCCGCGCGTCCGGCCGCCCTCCCCCTCCCCGCGCCGCCGCGCCCCGGCCTTGACCCCGGCCCGCGCCGCCGCCGGCCGCTCGGCCGCTCGGCCCGGGTGCAGCGGGGCGCGGGGTGCCACCGCGACCCCGGGGCGCGCCCGGAGCCGAGTCCTGACAGGAATCGGGTCCCCTGAGGGGCGCTTCTCCGGGGCGCGCTCCAGCCCGGCGTCTCGAGTGAGCGGCCGCGAGCACCCGACTGTGGCCGCCTCACGCCGAGCAACCTGCCGTTAACCCGGTGCGGGAGGCACGGGTGCTGTCGCTAGCGATCTCTTTGCTCTCCCCAGTCGATGCAGACCCCCGCTGCCTTTGGGTGCGAGCCACCCCCACCCGCGTCTGCCCTGAGATCCGCCGCTGCACCCCGGGTACCCCGGAATTCTTCAGTCACTCCCCCTCACCCCCAGGTCCGCACTGCCCTGCGCATGGAAGCGGTTAGCTGCTTCGATGCACCAAACGCCCCCTTTTTGGACCCCAGTTGGGATTCGCTAATGCATAAACAGTGATTCTTTATCCTCACACACATTTTGTAGAAAACTTCAGACAAGCAGTAAGAGGAGGGGCCGCCTCAAAGCCCGTCCTTATAGTCCTAAATTGGTTTGTCGCCTGAAGGCATTAGTGCCCTATCCCGGGTGCTTAAATAGGGGCTTTCAGTCTACTCCCCTCCCTCCAAGGCCTGGAGCTGAGAGGCCACCTCTCCACCCTGCTGTGCACTAAATTTGAATAATAATACACACCCCTCAGGGTTAAAGTGAAGTTTACCTTGCCGCTGCAGCTGGGGATTAGGGACCTGATTAGAGACTCCCCCCAGCCCGCCGCAGGAATAGAAGCGGACCTGAACGCTGCCGCCTCACCACGGTGCTTCACACTTTACTTGCAGAGTTTGCAGAGCAGTGTGCAATGCATGCCATCCATGCATTCATTAGTTCAGTTAAGTGCTGAGGACATACTTTGTGCCATGCACCAATTTGGTTGCCGGATGCGAAGCAGTCCACATGACAAGCAAAATCTCAGCCCTCCTGGAGTTTGCAGTTTACTGGGCAGGGAATGATGTTATGTCAGATGGTCTAAATGCTGTAAAGAAAAATAAGGCCTTGAAGGGCAATAGGAGTGAGGTTTCAGATTTTAGAGAAGGCCTTCCAGATCAGGTAACATTTAAGCACAGACCTGAAGAAATTCACGGAGCAAGCCACCTGAATATCTGGGGAAGGAGTGTTCCAAGCGTGAGGAACAGCCAGTGCAAAGGCCCTGAGGCAAAGGCATGTCCAAAATAGTCAAGACAAACAGTCAGTGTGAGTTGGAGCAGAGGGGTGAAGGGAGAAGTAACAGGAGATGAAGCTGAAGAAGTGAACTTCAAAGAATTAAGGATGTGCGAGGATTCCTCAGGGAATGGGTGTCGGGGAAGTGCACACACACACACACACGTGAACACACACCTTTATTGGTTTGTGCTTCCCTGGGTCCTTGGGCAAGCACTCTCAGTTCTGCAGAGAGCACCAAGTGCGGTTAGAGCCTACACTCCTCCAAGAGCTGATCTTGGTGCCACCCCGACCTGCACATCTCTCCAAAGTGTATCATTCTCCTAGAACACTCTAAGAATACTGTCCATTGGAGCTGTTCAGTGCAGCAGCCCTGTCCCCACCTCCCTCCAGAAATCTCCACCTGCTCTCTCGTCTCTCCTCCTGCACTGTGTGCCATGTTCCTCCTCTTCAGTGACTTGTCCCGTCCTCCAGGCAGGCTCAGGGAGATACCCCAGCTCCTCCTCCTCCTCCTTTTTAAATTTTTTTTATTTTTTTCCAACTGCAAAATAAAGGCATGCTCACCATGGAAAATTGTAAAATGAACAGGCTAAAAAAAAAAAATAAAGATTACCCTAAGCATATTGCTAGGAGAGAATGACTGCTCCTCTCCCGGCCTCCGCATCTATAGCTACTTAATATTAAACGCACAGAGTTCTTGCCCTGTTTAGTGCTTGCCGCCTGCTTTATAAACTTAGTCATCTTTTATGAGCATTTTACCAGGTAGTTATTCTACAGTGACAGTTCTCAAACTATTAATATTTGGCTTTAGAACTCCTTGGCCCTCTTTAAAATTATTGAGGACTTAGAAGACCTTTTGTGGGTTATATCTATCAATATTTCTTTTATTGGAAATTAAAACTGAGAAAAAAGTAAATATGTATTTATTTTAAAACATGTAAACAAGTAATATGTTAACATTAAAATGTATTTTATAGGCTGGGGGCGGTGCTCACGCCTGTAATCCTAGCACTCTGGTAGGCCGAGGAGGGCGGATTGCTCCAGGTCAGGAATTCCAAACCAGCATGAGCAAGAGCAAGACCCCATCTCTACCAAAAAATAGAAAGAAATTAACTGGCCAACTAAAAATTTATACAAAAAATTAGCCGGGCATGGTGGTGCATGCCTGTAGTCCCAGCTACTCGGGAGGCTGAGGGAGGAGGATTGCTTGAATCCAGGAGTTTGAGGTTGCTGTGAGCTAGGCTGATGCCAAGGCACTCACTCTAGCCTGGGTAACAGAGTGAGATTCTGTCTCAAAAAAATAAATAAATAAAACAAAATGTATTTTATGAATAATCATATTTTAATAATTATATGATATAATTGTAACTATATTAAATATAATATCACAATTAGTTATTGTGGTTATTAAAATATAATTTTTAATAAAATATTACAATAAAATGATAAAATGTTAAAACACTAATGAGACAAAACAATTAGTGGAAGAGTGGCATTGTTTTATAATTTTGCACACCTCTTTAATGTCTGGTATAACAGAAGATAGCTGGAGCCTCATGTCTCCTGTTTTCAGTCAGTTGCTATGTGTTGTTTTGTTTGAAGTATATGAAGAAAATCTAGCCTTATCCAGATATGTATTTGGGAAAGAACAGAGGAGTTTGATAGGCTTTTCAGATAATTACAGATGTTCTTCTTTGATACTATACCAAAACTCAAGAAGTAGTAGTTTCTTAAATGTTAATTGCAATATACAATCTGAAATCAATAAACTTTTAACTCGGTGTCATTAAAATCAATTAGTCTATCTTACATCTTGAGTGGGTCCGTTAGCCATGCGTGATTTGATAAAATCATAACATCAGTCATTTCGAATATATTGGTTCACTGAGTTATACAGATCTTCCAAATGCAAACACGTTTCATTGATCTGGCTAGCCTCCACTCATTGCATCAAATAGCTCTTATATTCTTTTTCGTATTCCATGAGCCTCCCCTGTCTCCAGGGCTATTGGTCACTTGTTCAGCCCTGACCAACACAAGGGTTACTGACTCCAAAAAAGCCGTTCAAATCAGCACTATCCTGACATATCAGTCTTCTGGGAAGTGTCTCTGGCTTCTCCTACAACTTCTGCATGCAGGTGGGGTAAAGGGTGTGGGGTGCGTCTGCTGAAGGGATTGGGGTGCAATCTGGGTATGTGGGAGTTATCTCTGCAGTGAACATTTTTCCTAGGGGACAAGAGGAGGGAAGGCACTGGCAGGGAAATTCTCAACCTGCATGCTTTGGAAGGACTGTTCAGAGGCACAATATCATTTCTCACGAAACTGCACTTGTATAGCCCAGTGCGACACTCCCTTATATTTGTTCTTCCTCCTCAGCCTCAGTCCCCTTCTTCCTCACCCAGTTTCCCTGCTATTGTATTTCTGAGCCAAGTGCCAACACGCAAGCCTTTGCCTTGGGCTCTGTCTTCGAGGGAACCTTGGCTAAGACCCTTCTCTTATTCCTAGGCTGTAGATATTTAAGATCCCAACTGAAAACCTGAGCCACTTATCATGTCTTCTCCTGATCGGCATGTTTGAACTCCAATGGTTATACCTGCAGTCTGGTAGGAGACTGTCAAGAGTTCTGCTCAGCTTCCCTGCTGCAGCTTTCTGACCAGCTCTACAACCAACAAAGTGCAACTTGGCAAATATCCTTCGGAGAAATGGGTGGCTGAACATTTGGTTCAGATGGCTGGGCTCTCCTTCTCCCTGGATCTTGCTTCTGCAAGCCCTTGGTTGCTCTTCGATGCCATCACGCAGGTTAAATAATGTATAGTTTGTCCTCCTTTTCTAGTTATTTTCAGCCAGAGGCTTGGTCTGGAAAAATGCCAGGCTCCTTCCATCTCATGGCTCCACCCTCCTCCAGGTCCTCAGAGAACTTTCCATTTATGCAGCAGACTGGAAAAGATAATCAAGGGTTGTACATTGGGGTGTTGGGGGCCAGGTTTGGAATATGCAGTCATCACTTCTGCCCACTGCAGTCATTCTGTTGTACAGAATTCAGTCATATGGCTGCACCTACCTGCAAGGGAGGCGAGGGAATGCAGTCTAGCTGGATGCCTAGGGGAAGAGAGAGGTAAATAGTTTATAGAGAGATATTAAGTCTGTGCCACAGGTATCGTGTGTGTGTGTGTGTGTTTCTGCTTCTGAGGGGAAAGTAAAAGGAATGTCTCAGCTTCTGCCAAAGATCCCCTGAACCTTCTTGGCCCTTTCATCTCCTACAGCTACTTAAACCCTGATCCGGCAGCACTGGACAAGGTTTTTTCAGCCTCTTTGGACTATAGGAATATACTTTTCAGTTAAAACAGGGAATATTGTTCTGGTCCTAGGGGAGTTCTAAATAGCCAATATTATTTTTAGTAAGCTTTTTATTAAAGCATGACATAATATATAAAAACACACAAAAGAGGTAAATCTCCAGCTCACTGAATTCTCACCAGGTCACTGTACCCAGGTAACCATCACCCAGCTCAAGAAATAGAACATTTCCACTGTCTCAGAAGCTGCCGCGAGTAAGGGTGGGTAGAGAAGTTCTTGGGGATGAGGGAGATCTAAGGAGCACTAAGTTTCTGGCACATCTTTGGGCTATAATGCCTCCTCTTTTATAATAAATGCTAGCACCAAAGTAGAAGAGAAGACGAAGAGGTCTGGGTCCTGCCACCCTTCATTCCAGCCAGTGGGATTGCCTTTGGGAGGTTACTTTCTCTTTGAGAATCTCTTCTCTTCTGTTTGAGCAATGGGAGTGTTGGGTTAACAAGCTGTTAAGTTTTCTCAAGCTGGAGCACTGTGGTTTTAGGGCTTGTCCCAGGTCTCACGGGCTGGGGGGCAATGGGGGGCTGCATGACGGACCTGAAAGGGCTCACCAATATAGAGAGATGCCCCAGCCCGTGTGGGTGCCAGGCCTGCGGGAGCCGTCGCCACTGAGTTCCTCAGCCTGGGGGCGGGGGAGTCAGTCACCACTGCCATGCCACAAGCAGTTTCCACCCAGCTGGTGGTCAGTCTTTGGGGTTAATGCAGCTCTTTGTGTGCTGAGAGAGGCCGACAGAACTTGTACGCTCAGGGAGGTATAAACATGCCAGGAGTTTAGAATTTCAGAATATGGACTGAGACAGGTTAGGGTGCCAACTCTGGCTTTACCACTGATGAGCTGTATGACATTGAGCAAGTCATTGAATCTCAGAGACTCAATCTCCTTATCTGTGAAATTTGAAGGCAACGGTTGCCTACTTCATAAGTCGTGTGGATGAGATGCACTAACCCATGCATGTTACGCCCAGATACGCCCAGCATGTGCCCAGCATCTGCGTGCCAGTAGGAGTCAGCTGTGAATACTGTTCTCCAGTGCAAACCCTCAGCAACCGCCTTGGGCTCTCCAGGCTGCCCGCGGACAGGCGTCAGGAACTTGGAGCCTAGAATGTGGGTTGGGGGGAAGCAGGTTTGTGCTGTAGCTAAATCCAGACTAATTATTAATACACTTATTTTATCTCATCACTCCCCTAATACTGGAACGATTCATTTCTCACCATTGCCAGAGTAGTCACTATCTCTGCAAAATTCCAAATAATCTCCTGGCAATTAAATCTGAGATCAAGTAATAACCACCCAGTGCAATCATAATGAAAAGAAATGCTTGGAATATGTAGAATGCTTTTGGTCTTAAGTTCCCCAGAAAACAGTGGGGAAGACCAGACTTCAGAGTCCTGCACACGTGGGCTTACGTGATGGCTCTATTGCTGACGGACGATATGACCTTCAGCAAGTGATTCAAGATCTCTGGACTCAACTGAAAAATAAGGATTTGAGGCAGTCTTCTTCTCAATTCAACACTCCTTCCTTGGAAGCCTGGAAAGCTTTCTGGACTCCCTTGCAGCTAGGGTTCTGGCTGCAAGTAAATGCCACTAGCTGATAGTTCCTGTGCAAAGTCTGCAAGGCAGAGCCGAGGGAAGTCTTCTTCCTCCCTCTGAGGTTGCTGGTAAGCATGGCTCTGGTGAGTTTAGAGGCAGCCGAGGAAGACTGTCACCAGCTGCAAAGGTGGGAGAAGTGGCTGTGGCGGTAGCTATGGTGGCAGCTGTAGCAGCTCCCTGAAGTCTCAGCTGTGCAAGGTGTCCTCACATTTAACAGCTCATTGTCACCCCCTTGCATGTGCTCCTCCGGCCTCACCACAATCTTTTAAGCCCTTGATTCCATACATGAAAATCCCCTTTAGCTCAAAGCATCTAAAATGACTTCTTGTTCCTTGCATTGCACCTGACTAACGCAGGGTGATAATACTGCTAACTTTCTTAGGATCATGAGGATTAGGAAAGCTATTAAGTGTAAAATTCCTCTTGCAGGAGAAGCGCTCTGTCAAAGGTAGCCACTAATAATTACAATGAGACTTACGGTTTAGCTGTTACAATTGGGGGGGAACCCGTCCTGCGAATTGCATCTTCTTGCCCACCAGTGTTAGCAGGACTTTTTCCCCACTTTGGTTTTTCCCAGCAGTCAGCAGGCACCTCTAACAAGAAGAAAATGATCCTTGGCTGACATTGCTTTCCCCTTATGTTCTCGCCAACAATTCATGTTGCCTTAAGAGATTAGGCCTTTTTATGGCTTGCCTCATTGCCCTGCTGTCTGCACCGAAGTTCCTTCTGGGCTGGCTGGGCGCGTCCTCCTGACGGAGTCCAGGCCCACCGCACAGGGAGCAAGGGGGCTGCTCCATCTCTTGGCCGTGGACCTCGCAGGTCCCGGTGAGAATGTTCTTACCCGCAGAGCTCTGCCGTGCTGACCCTCCCCGTGTAGCCGCACAAGCACAATCACAGCTCAGGCAACCAGTGTTTCTTCTGCTGGGATTTGGCATGTGGGAGAGGGCAGCCTCTAATGGGGATCAAGAGTCAGCTCTGCGTCCCCCCCAACCCTTCCCAGACCCCCAGAACTCCCACGGCTAATGGGAAGGCCCTGAGGGGCATCCCCCTGCTCCTAGAAAGACGTTTGCTCAGCCTGTATTAAAGTCCTGGAATACAGGAAAATCCCTCTGATTTGATGCCTGTCTAGACGGACCCAGAGCCTGGTCCTGCCGGCCGAGTCCTGCTGCGCAGACAGCGTTGGCGGGACGGCAGACAAAGTTCTTCTCTCACTGCTGACTCCCAGGACTTTTCATTAAAAAGCTGGCTGGCTCTCTTCCTACTGCGCATTCTCGTTACGGTGCTTCCAAAACAGCAACGTTACCCCGCAAAGCCCACTCGTAAAATCATCAGACCCTGGAGAAATGCTGGGACTCAATCCCTCCCACCGGCGAAAGCTTAATGAGAGTGGAGCCCTGAGTGTCGACCTCTGCCGCCCCGTGTCACCGCGCCAGTCCCGCCCGCCCCACCGGCCCATCTGCATCTTGCAGACACACACCCAGTCTTTGCAGCCCCCAAACGCTTCAGTTCGCTCAGGACTGTGAAGTGCCCTTAACGGGCCACTGCATCAGCATTAGCAACCAGTGTTTGCTTAAAAAAAGAAAAGAAAAGAAAATTTACTCTTTGAAAAGTAGCAAAAATCTCCTTCCCTTTTTACCCCGAGTCGCTGCCTTACTCAGTTGAATGTTCTGCATCCTTTATAAACAGCAGAGTTCTACCACTTTAACGTGCGTGAGAATGGCCTGAACAAAACCACGGTAAGACTGCACTTCACACCCACTGAGACGGCTACACGGCAGGTCCTCAAATAATGTCACTTCATGCGATGTCATTTCTGTACATTGTTAATGGGAAAAAAGTTGACTCCCGGCTGGGCCACTGTCTGTGTGGAGTTTGCATGTTCTCCCCATGTCTGCGTGGCTTCCCTCCCACACCCCAGACATGTGCGTATTAGGGGAACTGGCGTGTCTACATGTCCCCACTCTGCATGCGTGTGGGCGTGTATGTGTGCCCTGCAATGGGACGGCTCCAGCCACCTGTGACCCCGACCTGGAATGATTGGATAAATAATGATCTTACTTATTTTTATGAATCTTTCTTAAATGTATATTTAACTCACATTTATTTCAATGTTTAATATTAGAAGTGTTTTGGGTCTTTATTTGTGTTTAGTGATGTTTTTGTGGCCAGAAATCACCGCAGGAACTTACCTCTTATTTGTATCCACAGGCCTGTGGGGAAACAGGTTCCATTATATGCTGTTTCGTTTAAAGTTGCAGTTTCCAAAAACTTACCAATGGCGTTAAGTGAGGACTTACTGTAATCAAAGAAAAGAAAAGAACAAGTATTGGTAAGGATGCGAGAGATTGGAACCCTCATGCATTGTGGGCAGGACTGTAAAATAGAGTAGCCACTGCAGAAAACAGCCTGGAAGTTCCTCAAAAAGTGAAACATAGAGTTAGCATTTCATCTAGAAATTTCACTTTTAGGTGTATATACAAAAAAAACAAAAGCAGAGACTCGAACAGATATTTGCACATTAATGCACTAATAACTACTGCTGTGAAGCAGCATTATGCCTGATAGCCAAAAGGTAGGAACATCCCACGTTCCCTGGATGGATAAATGGATAAATAAAATGTGTGGTGTGTGTGTGTAAATGAAATATTGTTCAGCCATAACAAAGAATGATATCCGATACATGCTACAACATGGATGAACCTTGAACATATTGTGCATAGGGAAATAAGCCAGACACAAAACGACATGTACTGTGTGGTTCCATCTATGTCAAATATATAGACCAGGTGAACTCACAGAGACAGGAAGTGGATTCGTAGTTACCAGGGCTGGGGGAAGGGGGCATGTGGAGTGATTACTTAATGGATGCAGAGTTTCTGTTTGGGGTGATGAAAAATTGTGGAACAGATAGTGGTGATGTTTGTGCAACAGTGTGAATGTAATGTAATTACATTGCATTGGGAATTTAAAAGTGGTCAAAATAACATATTTTATGCTATATATATGTGTGTGTGTATATCTATATATATATATATATATTTTTTTTTTTTGAGACAGTCTCATTCTGTTGCCCAGGCTAGAGTGAGTGCCGTGGCATCAGCCTAGCTCATGGCAACCTCAAACTCCTGGGCTCAAGCAATCCTTCTGCCTCAGCCTCCCAAGTAGCTAGGACTACAGGCATGCACCACCACGACCAGCTATTTTTTTTCTATATATTTTTAGTTGTCCAGCTAATTTCTTTCTTTTTTTTTTTTTTTTTTTGGTAGAGGTGGGGTCTCGCTCTTGATCACACTAGTCTCAAACTCCTGAACTCAAATGATCCTCCCACCTCGGCCTCCCAAGGTGCTAGGATTACAGGCATGAGCCACAGTGCCTGTCATATGTTGTATATTTTACCACAACTTAAAAAAAGAGAGAATTACCTGAAGAGCTTGTTGGAATGCCAATTCCTGGAGCTTACTCCCAGATTGGTTGAGTCAGCAAGTCCACGGTGGGGCCCTAGGATGTGCCCAGTGTAACTGTCTCTGATGTAGGCAATCCACGGCCTATTTTATATACACATATATATACACACACACATATATCTGCATATCTACGTCTCTCTCTCCATATATATATATACACACACTATGCCAACTGGCTTTCTTGTGCAAAACAAGAAAACAAAAGCGAAGTTCATGCTGCCTTCCAGAGCTTGTCCAGGAAGCAGAGCACTTTACACATTGAGAAGAGGGAAGGCAGGCCATGCTGGCAGGCCACGCTGGGCATTGGTCCAGCTGCTTGCTGAGCCCCAGGTGAGTCAGGGTGGGCACCCAGGTTCATCCAGGCTGAGTCAGAATATGGTAGTCTTGGGATCAAAGGACTGGCATGGACACTACAACCAACCCTGTGGCCCTGAATTCGGGGACCGTGCTGTGGCCTCTACCCATCTCCAGGGTGGCCCTCAGAGTCCTACCTCTTTCCCGAGCCTGCATTTCCCCAGCCAGGCTCTCCTGCTGGATCCAGCAAGGGCCACAGGCAGGAGATGACCTTGGGCTCGGACGCCCTCTTGGAGACAGCCATGCTGTCCTCTCTCTCCCCGGTATTGCCGGGGCCAGCGTCAGGTTTGTGCTGCTCCCATCAGTAGAACACGATCTCACTTCCAGTATCCTGTTCCCAGCGATCGACACAATTTACTGTATTATTTTAATAAGTCTCTCCTTGCGTGTAAGTAAGCAAATTAGTAATAATGAGAATACCCCCGAGCAATTACAAACCATCTTCCGGGCTGATACTTGAGAATTGGTACTTGGGTTCTTTTGTTGCCTGGCAACTCAGGTTTTCTTTGAGATTGGTTTACGCTTTTATCCTGAGTCCCTTAGATCCATTTTCAGAAACTATTCTAGTATGTCCCATCCAAGGAAAGCACAGAAAAGAGCCTGGCCTAGAACTCAATGTAAGGACTGCTCAGCTTTGGAAGGGAAAGAATAGGAAGGAAGGAGGAGCCCTCTTTCAACCCACTGGTTTTTTTTCTTTTTTTTTTTTTTTGAGACAGAGTCTCACTTTATTGCCCAGGCTAGAGTGAGTGGCATGGCGTCAGCCTAGCTCACAGCAACCTCAAACTCCTGGGCTCAAGCAATCTTACTGCCTCAGCCTCCCAAGTAGCTGGGACTACAGGCATGTGCCACCATGCCCGGCTAATTTTTTTCTATATGTATTAGTTGGCCAATTAATTTCTTTCTATTTATAGTAGAGATGGGGTCTCGCTCAGGCTGGTTTCGAACTACCGACCTCCACCAATCCGCCCGCCTCGGCCTCCCAGAGTGCTAGGATTACAGGCGTGAGCCACCGCGCCCGGCTCAACCCACTGGTTTTTAACTGAACCTCGGCCAGGTGCCAGGTCTGGACCAGCCCTTGGGAGACGGAAGTAAGCAAGACACAGCCCGGCCCTGGACTCTACCTACTGGCTGCCTGTAGCCATGGCATACCCTCCTCCTGCCGGATATTGTGCAATAGCCTCCAACCCCCGGGGAGGGGGCAAAATTGACTCTGGTAGAGACTCACCAGGCTAAAGCATGACATGGCCAGATAGTGGCAGATTATGGGGTCATCAAGGCAGTTTTCAGGAGTTATTCAAGATGTGTGCAAAAATCCCACATAACACTAAGGAAAGAAGTTACACCTATAATTTTACATATAAAAACAATACTGAATTTATCAAATACACACATATCACGCATGGAAAAAGGTGGGAAGGAAATATACTAAAACATTAAGGGACTTAACTCTGGATGGTAGGATAAGGGCTGTGTTTCCAATTTCCTACTTCAAAATAAGCATACTTTCTCACCAAGGATGACTATTTTATAATTGTGTATTTGTACACCCAATGTTGATATAGAGCTGACCATTTATGTTAAGCAGATTTATTATTGAATACAACAAACATACAGAAAAGCGCCCACGTTGTAAACGTATGGCTTGGCAGATTTTCACTAAGCAAACACTCCGCCAGCACCAAGATGGAGAAACGACTTCGTAAGTGCCACCCCCCCACACCCCCAGTGTCAACTTGGAGTCACCAACCCCCACAAGGATGACCCATTTCTTGATTTAAACACCATATATTCTATGTGCCTATTTTTAAACTCCATATACACGGATATAGTGTGAATGTATTTGTTTTATTCAACATTGTCGGTGAGATTCATCATTGTAAGTAGTTGTAGTCTAGCACAATGAGCATGTGTCGTTTTTAAAATCAGAAAACTATTTTGAAAAGCTGCCAGGTTCTGAAAACCTGGACTAGTCCCACTTCCCAGGGAGGGTTATGTGGTCCTTCTGCGGGGAGGTTGGTCCTGGCTGCAGCCCCGTCTGCTGCCCAGTTGCTTCTCTGGGACTGGGGAGGATTTGTGCCTGTCCCCTCCGGTGCCACACGCTTGTGCTTTTGCCCCTCGATGAGGAGACCAGTCAGATGGGATGGGGCAGGGGGGCTTGTGCAACTTGTCACGGTGGCCCTGGGCACAAGGCTGACAGGAAGTGGGGCTATGGGTGTCCTGGAGGGGGACAGAGCCTCCTGCTCCCCTGGTGACCATTCCGACATGCCACTAGCAGAGGAGAAGAGCCTTCCTCTCAAAGGTAGCCTCATCTGGTCCCCTGGCTGTCACATTCCCAGCAGAAACTACCCCGGGTGCATGTGTTCCTTGCAGCAGCCTCTTGAGGGAGGGGCTGTCACTATTTCCCGTTTCATGGACCCCGAGACTGAGATTGGGCACAGTTAACTCGCATAAGGGCACGTGCTTGGGTTTGAGTCCTGGTCCTCGTGACCCCCAAGTCTGGGTTCTCAGCCCTGGCATTGCCTCTGAAGGCCATCCCCTTCCCAAGTCTGGCTGAGACGGGCAGAGGTGGGGCACAGCTCTGTGTCCAGGGAGGGACTTCGTCTGGGGACCTGCTCCCAATCAGCTGTGTGGTCAGGCGATGCTTCGGTCTGTTTGGCCACAAAACGGGCAGCTCACTACCTCCCTGCTTCTCGCTCCAAGGCCCTCCTCCCCTTGCAGGCAGGAATCTCTGGAAAAATGTTCTGGAAAAACGGAGGCATTTTTATGACTCTCTCCTCACCTAAACCTGCTGGGCCAGGACAGAGCACAGACCCTCGAGCTCCGGCCGTTATCCTACACTTTGGACCTGGGCAGCCCCCGGCTTTGATGTTGTCTTGCTAAATGTCCCCGTGTCACCTGCGGGCTGTGATCTCTCCAGCACCTAATAATTCAGACAGCCCGGAGTAGGGAGCAGCTAATCAGCTGGGCAACCCTTGCAGCTGCTCGGTGGGGCTGAAGGAGAAGGGGGTCCCTTTCATGCTAAGGGTCTCATTCTACAATCTGATGGCCCAGGCAGACACCACCGTCCGCAGGCCAGGGGGCGGGGTTAATTCCTGCAAGGGCCTGGGTGGGGGCCGGCCTGGCCCAGGCAGCCAGTGGAGCGGTATGAATCATGGCTGTCCCAGCCGGGCCATCGGGTGGGAATTAAAATTTAATTTAGAAAGTCCTGTCTCTGCGGCCCTGGTGGCCGTCGTCTAGGTGATTGACTGGCTGGTTTCTTTCACCTTTGCACGTCTTGGGTTTTTACTGGCAGAGGAAATGAAGGCTGAACTGGGGCAGGAAATTCCATGTACACAGGTGTTTCTGATTAGCCCCGCGCACCTCGCCCAGGGGCACGACGGGGGGCTGGGACGCCTGTGAGAGCCCCGGGCCCCCCTCTGGCCTGGCAACGGTGGGGGCTTTGCATCCAGCGGAGGAGGCCGGGAAGGACACTCAGGCCAGCGCCAGGCAGACAGAGGGGCCGACTGACGGTCGCCTGCCTGGTCCCAGGAGCCCAGTCCCCTCCTGCCACCGACCGGGATCGCACGGTGCACTTGGCCAGAGCCACCCCGGCCTCTGTGTCTGCAGCAGTGGGAGGCTGGTGGCACCGGGGCTGACCTGGGAGATTAGCGTGGCCCTGAGGTGTGTTTACACATTGTAGCCAGCGCTTCATGTGGCTGACCTGGCCCCATTTTCACATCTTCAGAAGGGCTTAGAGATCCGAAAGGCACCTCCTCCTTCACTTAGAGGGTCTCTGGAAGGGTTGGGGAGGGCAGCCCTGGGCTTGGCCCCAGATGCCCATCTGCAGGGGAGGTTTCAGAGGCTGAAGACGCAGCTTTCCCCATCCCGTAATATCTCCATGTGGCCATAGCAGCATTCTGCCATCAGTCACCCACTGCCCTGGGACGAGGCACCTGGGGCTCCCATTAAACCCAGAGTGTACCTGGAGGGAGAGGGCACCCTGAGAAACGGCCCACAGAGATACACTGGGTGGCTCCGGGCAAACGTCCACTTCCACCCCACCCCCCTCAGTTTTCCCATCTGTAGAATGGACATCACAGGAACGAACTCTGCTGGATCAGCACGTGGATCAACGAGACACCATCTGTGAAACATCGGCGTGCAGTCTGTGGCCGGCACACCGAGAATCTAGAGAGCACGCAGCTCCTGAGAACACTTCCAAGGGGATTGTTTTAAAGAAAGATAATTTTACGAACCGTCTGAAGCATTACTTTAAACACAGCACCAAGAAAATGTAACCAATTAAAATGCTCATCGATTAGTTACATACTAAGGTGTGTTGTGATGCTACAATGTGTAACCAGTAAGATCAGCGTGACGTGGATGGAGCGATAGGGAATGTCCCAGAAGCAGCTGAAGGAAGCAATCAGTCTGTGTAGCCTGATTACAGCTGTGGGCCCTGAGGGAGGCTGGAGGGAGACGTAAGCAATTGTTTATTTCAATATATTTAAGTCGTTTGATAACTAAATGCACAATAAATGTGAAAATGAAATAAGAGCAGAGATAGAACGGATGTGTCTGAGCTATCAGACTACTTACACATGGATGTGTCTAAGTTAGCACATCGCTGAGTCTTGGGCTTCAGGCGGCCACAGGAAGAACAAAAGCTTCCCCTATGAGTCACCTGGTCCCTTCTGTTCAGCTAGCCATCCATCTGTGGAGTCTATGGCTTCCTTGCAGCCCATTTAATTAGTAGGATGAGACCCTGTGTCATCAGTCCAGGACCAGATGGCCCCAAGAGCTGGAGAAAAGTCTGTGGCCGGGCCCTTGCTCCATGGGGGACCACAGGAGCAGGGTCATCAGAATGACAGTGGCCACCGCATGAGGTCGCAGGGTCAGCTTGAGCTTCCTGGGCATGTTGAGGGGCTGGGGCTAAGCCTCCGCCGTGGTGGGCCCCTTTAACAGCCTAGGCCCTCACGTCTCCCTGCCCCTCGGGAGGGGCTGGAGCGTAGCCGTGCCCATGTCCTCGGGACTCTGAGTGACACCCTGCTGACCCCTTTAGCTGTAGGATGCGAGAAATGAGTTCTCATGGCTGTTGTGAGTTCCAAGGCTGGGCCCCCAGCAGCCCCTTTAGAAAGGCCCCTTGTTCTTAGTGGAGCACAAATAAATGACGGCCACGGGAGGCCATGTACACTGGGAGGTGGAGGGGGCTAAACTGACACCTCTGAGAACGGGCTGCCTTGTCCCTGGACCCCTGCCTGGTGGGCAGCAAGGCACAGAGCGTGGGTGTCTCCCTCCGTCAAGGGACTGCCTGTCATTCAAGTTGCAGCTCCCCCTCTCAGAAACCCCTCCTGACCAGGCCAGTCTGAGCTCAGAGCCCTTCTAGAAGCTGGATGTGGTCCTGAGCCCCCGGAGGACAGGAGCCAGGCCTCACTCACCCCTTCTCGGCTGCGCAACCCTGCACCCCCTAGCATGCCCAGGACCTCAGAATGGATCTCGGCACGTTCTTACTTCATTGTCGTGGACGCAGAATGACGGTTGGAATAGCAGCGGTGGTTCGTGAATTTCGGTTCCTCTTCTAAAACGACTTGCAGATATTTCTGTGGCTTTCTTCCCCTCTCCACTCCCACTTCTTCCTTCCCCTGGACAGGAATTAGGAGACATTAACCCACACCCCTCCCCTCTGCATCTGCCGCTCCTCTTGCAGTTGTCAGAGCGGTTACTTCAGGGGGTGAGCCGCCTCCCAGCCCCCCAGGCCCCAGCAAGCGCCATCAGACAGGCGGCTTGTCACCTTGGAGGGGAGGGTGAAAAAGGATAACTTCCGAACACCGGGTCCATGGTGTTGGTCAAGCACTGTGCTGGGCCCTTCACATGCACCCTGTTTCATCCTCCCAGACACCCCTGTGAGACACGTGATACCCCTCTTTTACAGACAGAAGAAACTGAGGCTGGGAGAGATTGATCTCTTGCCCAAGGTCACAGAGCTAGTAATTGGTAGAGACAGGATTCAGACTTCAGCTGTGTGACTCCAAAGTCTAGGCTGCTCTTTGCTCTAAATCCCTCCACTCGACTTCTCTTTTGTCTGCAGAGCTCTAGGAAGTGCTGGTTCTGTTTCTCATCAGCAGGGCCCGGTGCACCCTGCGGAGCAGGGTCTCTGGACGTTTGCAAGTCATCCCCAGAGGCAAACCTTGGGTGTGCAGAGCCCCATCTCAGGGTCCAGGATGTCCAGAACCAGCTGGAATCAGAGGCCCACTGGCCCGCTGCCCTGCCACATGGAAATGCCATTTGCAGTCAGCAGCTGTAGCTGGAGAGCTGCCTTGAGGTGCAGCGAGTCAAAGGACCACATGGAAATACTTTAGCCTGAGCCGGCGCTGGAGAAGCCCTGGCTCGCAGCCACGAATGGCGGCAGGTCCAATAACGCTGAGCTCTAGGTCTGCGTGTTGCCAAGAAGGGAGAGGGTTTTGGAGACTGCCCAGCTCCTCTGGCTCTTGCAAAAGGCCCTGCATGGTGCTGGCCATGTAGGTAAACAAAAGTTCCTGTTCTCTGTGACAGAAGAGCCTTGGTCTCGTGCACTGGTGATGAAATGCTCTGGGCTCTGGCTAACTTGGGTAGGGGAGGGGGGGCATCCAGATCAGGGGACCACGGACCCCTGAGGTTGTATGCAAATTTGTGCATGTTCCCGTGTGCAAAGAAAAGCGATAGCTTTCCCTGCATTTTCCAAGGCGTCCAAGACCCACAAAAGGCCAAAGACTCTACTACGCAAGAGACTGCAGCAGGAAGGAGGGGATTAAGCCATTCGGCATGTCCAGACATACCAAATCGCCCTGGGACAGCGGGTTGGGGGAGATGGGCCACACTGGTGCAAGTGTGTGAGGACCGGGAATGGGTTCGCAGGTCGAGTCGGCTCTCCGAGCAGAGTGGAGCTCCTCCTGCCCCCGCTCCCGGCGTGACCACACAGGCTGCAGAGAGCAGGGCCCGCCGTGGGCCTTCGGGGAAGATGGCCTCCCGCAACATCATCTGTGAACCTCATCTCCAAGCTCAGAGCTTCCTCCCAGGTGGGGCTGCCCCTTGTCAGAGCTCCAATTTCCCCATCAGCTTGGGGCCGTATATCTTCCCCTCCTTTCCACCGGCTGCTTTATAGCTTGCTGGAAACACCTTCCCTTAGCACTTCAAAATGTATCACTTGAAAGCATCTTAGCATTAACCAATGTGATTCTTTTTTAATTTGAAGGGGCTTATTTCTCCAAATGGCTTTCCTGATCTCATAGGAGGGCATGCTCCCTAATATTAAACTTTTTTCTTTAAAAAGAGCAAAAAAAATGACTCACATCTGTTTGATATTTAATTCAAATTGAATGGCAGGACAGGAACAAAATTACACTGCAAAAGGCCGTAAAGCGTGATGTTTAAAAGAGCCAAGCGTACCAAACCTACATGCTAGGAAATCTGAAATGACAAAGGATGGAGGGGCCGTGGCCTGGGCGGTGGGTTCTCCTACCCAGAAGCTGGAGGGATGGTGGCCAAGCCGGAAGAGGGTGGGCGGCGGGAGAAGGGCTCACTTTGCTCGGGAGGATTTGTAGGGGCTGGTTTCCAGCCACATGTGAGTTTGGGGTCTGAGGTCTGAGCCTCCACCAGGGGTCCGGATCCAATCTGGAATCCAGTGCTGGCCGCTCCAGGTTCTGGGGGGCAGAGTGGTGGCCTGCCTGGGGCCCTCAGAGGGGCTGCCGGGGAATGCCACCCGCAGCCTGGGTGGCCAGCCCGGCACTGCCCTGCTCTCGGTGCGCAGGAGGCCTCGAGGCTTGGCTATGGCTCAGACGAGTGCATGCACCAAAAGCCCCTCTGCTTCCCTCCGGTCAGTGTACCAGGGCCACCAACACGCTGTGTCCACCAGGGCAGAGAGGGGCAACGGGGCTCTGAGAGCTGTGTTTTCCTCCAATCTTAGGAGAAGGAAAGTGGTCTCTAAACACCAGGCATCCCGTCCCCACCCATGAACTCTGAGAGAGAGACAGAGGTCCCAGGAAAGAAGTAAATGTGCTTCTCTTACCTAATGTTCCCTGTTGGGCGACCTTTTAAGCCAGAGCACTGGGTCCAGGGCACGAGCACTCCGACTGTGAACGGTATCTGGTGACATCGGTTAGGTGGGCCCCGGTGATGGCACTCCACAACCCTTGCTTAGCCAGAGCCTGTGGGCAGCCGCAGGCTGGCCCTCACCGAGGACATGCGGAGGGCTGGGGAGAAAAGCAGGGACTGGAGGTAAAATCGGCTGCTGCCTCCCCCCCACGTTCCAGCTGAGTGGGTCTGGGCGCGCCTGCCCGCCCTGCTGCTCACGTTCCTGCTCCCCAACATGGAATAGTTGAACGTCCTCAAGGTTACCTTGAACATCTAATATGATAAATATAAATGAATTCACTTTTAAATAGCAAAGATGTTGTGCAAGTGTCTTAGAATGGTCACTCTGACCTCCCCAAGGCTTCTGCACAGGTGCCGTCTTCATTTCCGAGGCATTCTCACGTCGGCTGTTTTGTTTCTCTGGCCCGCACTTGAAGCGCAAGGAGCCGGGGCTTTTTCCGTGCGGCGCTGCGCCCAAGCGCTCTCACGCTGCCTCGTAAGAGCTGATTGTTAAAGGATTAGGTTGACTTGCTCGGTCAGGTGATTAAACTTTAATCTGATTATTGTCATTAAACATTACATTGTATGGGCTTACTGTTAAATCAATTATATTAAATAACGCAAAGTTAATAAATAATTAAAGCTCACTGCTTCTTAATTATTTTACTGTCCTGTGTCTATGCCTTGAGGTTGTTTATGTCTGCCGTCCCTGCACGGTGGACCAGCTGGGCTCCGGCGCGCTTGCTGAGCATGTCCAGCTCCATGCTCGGTGATGTCGCTTTGACGCCTCGAAACTGACCCTGGTGGGAGAATTTACACCACGGCAATCGGCAGAGGCCACGATCAGAGCTCCCTGCCCCAAGACAGCCAGTTGTCACACATTTACCAGCAGAGAGGGACGAAATAAGGTGTGTGGTGCTGCTGGTGACTTCCGCAGAGTCTTGCAGCCATGACAACCGTCTTCCTCGCAGCCTTTCTTCGTCAGACTCAGCTGTTCCCGAGTTGGCAGGACGCGTGGTCAGGGTACTTGGCCTTCCCGGGCGCGGACGCTCCCGCCCGCGGTCCTCCGAGGATCTCTCCTCTGCTCGTTTTCCCCTCAGCTGAGCCAAAACGTTCGCTCCAGCCTGGAAAGCGGGCTGAGAATCTCGGGTGGAAGCATTTTCTTTCTCGCTCTCCCTCTCTCTCTCTTTAAATTTTCTCTTTCTTTGACTCAGGAGAGAGACCCCCAGCTCATAACTACCCGGTGGTTTTTCTGGCCCGTTCTTTACCTGGGGTGCTTGACGGAGCCCAGAGGCAGGTGCGTGCGTGTGCGTGCGTGCACACGCGGGGGTGTGTTCGGAGATGGAAGGAGAAGTCAGACCGCACGCGGCTTCCTGACGTTTCAGCTTGAATCTGCACAGCCACCACAGACCCCGCAGGCTCGAGGGAAGAGGAGTGCAAAGCAGAAGGAGGGAGCCCCTGGGGATTAGCTTCCCACCTCGGCCTCCGAGAGTGTCCACGGGGACTCCCGGTGGTGAGGCCGGGCCTGGATCTGGAAGCCCCTGACATCGGGCACCCAGCCGCCGGCTTCCAGTGCTCTGGGGGCGGCTCTCCAAAGACAGCGGCCGTCTGCGTGTGCTTCTGGGTGGGGGTGGGGGGCGCCGCACCATGCGGACGGGCACATCTGGTGGCGGGAACCTGCTGGCAGATAGCAGAACCATCTGGGTGTGGGGCCCGGCCTGGGCCTGCTGGAGTCTGCCGTGGGCTCCTGGGCTCAGCGTCGTGTGGACGCAATGATTCCATTCACTGAGCAAACCACCCACCTTTCTTCGCGCTGGAGCACTTAAAGTGCGTGCCACCCTTTCCATCAGAAGCTTGGCTGTGTGCGACTGAGGCTTTCCTCAAAGTTCTGCCCCCTCCCCCCCCAGCGCTCTGCTTTTGTCCCACCCAAACTCTTCCCTCCAGCCAACTCTCCTGCCATTCAGGCAACAGGCCCTTCTGGAGGACCTACTGTGCGCTGAGGTCCTACTGTGCGGGCCTCGGCGGCTGCTGACTCACAGACACGCCCAACACAGTGCCTGCCACGCACGGGGCTCTGCGGATAGGAGGTCCCAGCAAGCCGACACCCGGAACGGCCGGCCCGGCCCGCGCACGGGCCAGGGGCTCGGTTCCTGCCCTTGGCTGCGGGAAGGGCCTTTATTTCCACAGGTAACTGCCTGGAAGTCCCGTCTGAGTGTTCCCGAGCCGGCCTGGAGCCAGGAGGGCCTCTGTGCGGGAGAAGTCAGGGAAGCTTTCTGGGGAGGAGCATTTGGGGCCGGGTGGAGGCTCCGGCGGAGGACTGGCGTCACGGAGCATCCACAGGCACACACACAAGTGTGAGCTAGTACTCACATGCTGCACTCTCGGTCTGCACATAGGCGAGGCAGGCGCTAACAATGAAGCTGGTTTTACAGACGAGGAAAAGGCGGTTTGGGAGATGAAGGAAGTTTCCAGAGCCCGTGAGTGGAGGGCGGCAGGGATTTGGATCTGGCGGCCCCCTGCGGGCACGTGTCCCTGCTCTGCACCCCGAGAGAGGTGGGGGTTCTTGAAAGCAGAGCGTCTGGGCGGGGACGTGGGTGCCGACTAGCTCTCCTCTGCCCGCACCACAAGGCACTTGCCCCCCGCTTCCCTTTCTTGCAGATGCTGCCGGTCGCGCGGTGGGGTCGTAGTGACGGGGGGGGGTCGCAGTGACGGGGGGGGGTCGCAGTGACGGGGGGGGGTCGCAGTGACGGGGGGGCAGGGGGGGAGATCCGTGCTTGTCCATCACCCTCGGGGCCCTGGGTGGCGGAGTCCCTGCGCTGTGGCCTCCGTCCCTCTCTCTGCTGTCCCTATCTGGTGGCCACCCCAGAGCCCCAGGCGAGGCCGAGGGGCAAGGGCGTTCATGGCCGCACTCCCTGTGCTGGACACTTGACTGTCCTCGAGGCCACTGCTCTCCCTTCCACCCTCTGCCCTGCGCTGCGGGAGTCCACCCTGCAGGGGCCCTTCTTAGGCGCTGGTCAGCTGCAGGTGACAAGAGCCACTGGCGGGAGAGTGGGCTGGGTAAAGGAGAGAGAAGTCAGGTGTATGCACTTTCTCTCTCTGTCTCTCTCTCTCTCTCTGTCTCTCTCTCAGCCTCTCCAGTGGAGTCACCTGAGTCAGCCACTGGCAACAGCTGCCTGTCCCCTGCGGTTCCAGCTCCCCATGCGCAGCCTGTCCGTTAAGGCCAGCTCCCCCTGGGGCTCCCCAGTGGTCCCAGCCTGGCCAGACACGTGGCCCCAGTCACACCACCTCCCTGGGCGCCCTGCAGCCCCGGGTGGTGGCCGCTTCCTGCCGATCCCTGAATCGCCTCCCCTACTTGCCTTCTCTGTGATCCCAACACTCTCGGGCCCAGTTCCCTGAATTAAAGTTGTTGAATACTTAGCGTGGTTTTTGTTTTCGGACTGGATCCTGAGAGTGACATCCCCCCCTCCCCCGGTAAACGAGGTGACGTCATGGGGCCCATGTCCCCAGCCCACCTGTAGCCCGTTCTCTGGACGAGTGGCATCCCGACAGCTTGACCCCTCGGAGGAGCAGTCACGGCAGCCCCGTGTCTGGCCGCCTGGCCGAGCTCCCCTGGACGGCTCCTGCCTCTGCTCTATCAGGAAGACCCCGAGCCCGCCCGCTCGGCTCTGAAGGTCAGTGAGGCAGCCGCTCCGCCAGCCTCCCCCAGCTTGCTCCAGCCCTGGCCCTCCGGACGGCTGTGCCCGCGCCTGCGCCGTCGGCCGCGCTGTTGGCACCGCACAGAGAGGATGGGGGAGGCGGGGAGGCGGGGAGGAAAGCAAGCCTGGCGCCCCCCTGCACACAGCCCCACCCCCACGCGCCTCTCCCTCCTTCCCGGGCTGACCTGACTTGAATTCGAATCTGCCCTTCTCGGACCCTCCGGGTCGTCCCACATGCCTGGAGCTGGCGCCTTGCTGCAAGTGCCCCTTACAGAGCCAGCACTGCCGGGCGTGGAGGCCGTCGTCCCCTGGGAAGGAGAGGCAGAGGAACTGGGGACGGCCGGGGCGGGGGGTTGCCGGCGTCCTTGCCGCGCGCACATTTGCGTGAGACAAACGCCCAGCGGCGCTCTCAAGCCTTTCCGGCTCCCGCGCCTACGGACGGGAATCGTCACACTCGTCTGCCGATCGCCTGGCTCCCCGAGTCCCCTCACTTAGGGCGCTTTGCTGCCTCCGGGGCGTGAGACTGGGAAACACGGGTACGTGGGGACGTTTATTCCCGGATCCTTGTTTCCCCCCAGCAGGATTAAAGCCGCCCCGGCCGTAAACTCAAAGGAAAGGTAATCACGTCCCTTCTCACGGCAGTCTCGGGGAGGGACGCATGTTTCCAATCAGCTGAGAATGTGACGCAAATGGTAGGTTTCATTTCGCTTTAATCCGCCTGCGAGTTCACAACGAAGGTAAGAGTGGCGGCAGCCCTGCGTGCGATGCGAATAGGGCTCGCTCGATCCCGGGGGTCCCCCTGCCGACTGCGGGGCTGGTCTGTCTGCTCCTCCCAGAGTCTGGGGTGACCTCTGAGGGCCGGTGTGGCCCAGCGGTGGCTGGTGCGTGGGCAGAGTGGCCACAGTGAGGGTGTGGGAGGGATGACCCGCTCGCCTCGTGGGACTGTGGCAGCAGCAGCCACTGCCGGGTACCACCAGGTGGAAGCCGAGGAAGAGGAAACGGAGTAGGGCGAGCCGCACGCCCACACGTGGACAGGTGGAAGGAAGCAGGTGCCCAGCATGCAGCCATGGTAGGGGTGTGGGGGGAGATGGGCCGTTTACACCGGGCAGGGCTCACCTGCCCCTGCACAGCCCTTGCTGGCCGCAGCCCGGCCGCTCCATGGGTGGTGGTGGGAAGATCGGTGCTCAGCCCCCATCTCAGCTCCACTATTGAGATGCGGGGGGGGGGGGGCTTGGAGCCAGCCCCTCAGCTAAGTCTAGCTTTGCACGTTCGTGAAGTGACCATCCATGTGACTGTCACCTTTTTTGAGGTGAAAGGGAAAGGTTTCCTCGATGACCTGCTGTGGACCGTGAATGCCATTCCTTCCACTGTGACACTCACTCCTTTGGGTTAAGCGTCCCCTCTCCGGTCCTCACTTTGAAGGTGCGGACACCTCCAGCAGGGGGACCTCTGAGCTTCCCGCAGCCACAGGGGTCTCTTCACAGGTACACTGAGGCAGGTGTTGCTGGCGTAAGCTCAGGGGAGGGGTCTGCATGGCCAGGAGAGGGGTCAAACCAGAGCCTCGAGACTTGGTGGGCAACAGGCCTGGACTCGGTGCAGCCGACCAGGCCCCTGTCTGCTACTGCTCAGGGCCCCTCCCGGGGTCTCCCTGAGGGGCTGGCCCCTTTGTGCCTCTGTTGGGGGCAGGAAGTGCTGTCTCTCCCTGGCAGGGGCCTTATCAAACCTATCGGCTTCCTTAGCAGTCACTATGCAGAAGCCCACACCCCAGGGGGTGCTGCTTGCGTTTGGTCTGCACAGGCCCAAGGATCGCAAGGAGGCACCAGCCTTGCTCTGCCCTGGCCGGAGGGTCTGGGCTGCTCCCGAGCCTGCGGGAGGCAGAGATATTTGCCTCTACTTACCGTCTGCCCCCAGTTGGTGGCCTTCTCACCTTGCTGGCTGACGGGCCCCCGCCACCCACCGAGGGCCTTGTGCAGGCCATGCCTGGCCTGAGAAGCCTGGCTCAGCCCTGGGCACCCAAGGTGACCGCGGCCTGGATCACCAGTGCCTCACCCATCTGTCCCTCCATCCTCCACCCAGCTCCGGGGTGGCCACTGGGAACAAAACCTCCTGCAACCCTCGGCCCTGGTTTGCGTGGAGCTGGAGGTCTCAGTGCACTGTGTGCTCAGCCACAGCCAGGATTGTGCTACCGGGTCTGCCGTGGCTTCCTCTTGGCGCTGCTTCCTGTCCCAAAGCCCCACGCCGTAGCCATTTATGAAGCGTTCGTGTGTCTCCCTGGAGCGGACGCCGTGTCTCTTATAGACGCGTCGGGAAGACCCACATTCTTGGAAAAGCAGGGGGATGTGAGGGCTCAAATGCCTTAGAGGGCAAAGGAGATGATCTCCAAATTTCCAGATGCTGTCTCAGAGAATCGTAGTGCCCTGGAGTCTGCCTGAGTACGATTGGTGTAGCTCCTCCTAGGAGACGTTCGTATGCGTGTAGGTGTAAACCGAGTCCACGTGCATTCACTTCATTCCGCGGAACTGGACACGGCCGGCTAACCCTGCTGAGCACTCCCTGAGTGCCAGGTACGCACCAGGTGCCCAATTCACCTTTGCAGTCACTCCGTGGAGGGGGCACTGTCATCTTGCCCATTTTCTAGGATAACAAACTGTGGCACCGGGAGATTCAGTCTCCTGTCCAAGGTCACGGAACTGGTAAGTGGGGGAGCAAGAATTCTAACCCCGACAGCCGTCTGACCACAGGGCCCCGCCTTGGAGCCACCAGTGTTCATGAGCGTGGGGATGTCTGTGCACGTGTGTGTGCACGTGTGCCCAGACATGCGTGTCCCCTAGGTCACACGGGCTGCCCTGTGGTGGGGACTGGGAGGATGCAGAGGAGATCGTGGGGAGGGACCCCGCTGCCTGCTCAGGGGTCTGTGTGGGTAGAGGAGAGTGGCGTCCGGTGCGTGGGCTGAGCCCTGGGGCCAGCTGGACAGTTCGGCGGTCAGGAGAGACGGGGTGGGTGCCACAGATCTGATGATTTCAAGGGTTTCTACGCAAGAAAAATGGAGCCCAGCGTGGGCAGAGCAAAACTGGGAAGCGTGGCAGGAGGCCAGGTGTGTTTCCCGAGGAGACTGTGAGCACGGGTAGAGTCCGAGACGACAAGCCAGACGTTTCCTGGCCGCCTCCCGGCCCGCGTCTGGCCCGCCCCCTTCCGCTTGCCCAGCAGTCCATCCTGGGTCCCCAGGGCCTCGTGGACGCCCCCCCCCCCAAGGCCTGAGTCACAGACCCCCGCGTTCCGTGGAGGAAGTGGACCGCTCCTTCCCACGAGCCACAGCCAGGACGGGTCTGTCCCCCCCAGAGGGTGGGGAGCCCTCACCGCAGCCCTGGAGAGGCGTGCCCGGCCACAGCAGCCCGGCCACGGCAGCGCGTCCGAAGCTTCTCAGGTGGAGCCGCACTCTGGGGACCCTGGGCCACCGCCTGCTCCGTCTCCAGCCGTTGATGTCCAGGCGCCGTCTCCAGGCTGCAGCTTCTCACGCTCCGTGCGTGGGCCGCTCCTCCGTAATGCGTAGTTTGCGGAACGCCTTGGTCTGTGAGGGGCTGCTCGCTGCTGCCTTTAGCATCTGTGTGTGACACATAAAGGCAGTTCCAAAACACGGACTTCATCGGACCAGAACACCCGCGACTCCCTCTCCTGCCAGCCCTGGCGGCCGTCTCCTGTGCTAGGAATCCTGACTACTGGGCCTTCTAGGGCAAGGGCCAGGTTAAAGTCCCCTCCCGACGCCCATCAGGTCCTCGGCTGAAACAAAACCCTCCGTCAGGGAGTCGCAGAGCGCCAGGAAGCCCCTGGGCTCAGGAGCCCGTTCCCCGCTTAGCTCCGTGTTCGTGGTAAGCCCTCGAGCCTCCAGCTGGCAGGTCACCCTCTCGGGTCTCGGGACGGTAGCCAGCCCTTGTTAAGGGCACTTAACCCTTAACAGGCACTGCCCACGTGACTTACATGTGCCGCCGCCTACGACCCTCACAACGTACCAGCTCTGCCTGGTCGGTGCTGTCGTCTTACCCGTTTTCCAGAAGGAGAAACAGAGGCAAGAGCAGGCTGAGGCACTTGCCGAAGGTCACACAGCTAGTGACCGTGTGCTCTCAGGCAAGACGCTTCACCCTTCAAGCCTCCACTTCCTCATCTGGAAGCGTGGTTGGTGCCATTGTCCATCTGAACTGTCACGGGGATTAAATGGGGTGACTCACAGAGCACCTAGTGGGGTGCTGAGCACATGGAGAGCGCTCTGGACAGGCCAGGCCACTTAGTAACAGCGTTAATGCTCAGCCAGGCTGAGGAGAGAGAAAAACACGACGACTATAACACCATTCACCGTGGTGACCAAACAAGTGAGTGATTCTCTCCTGAGCACCTGTCTTTCCTGAGTACAGCGCAAGCTTCCTGAGGGCGGGGACCTTGTCTGCCTTGTTGGCGGCTCGTCCCTGGGGCTTTGCACACGCCTGGCAGGGCAGGTGCTCGGAGCAAATTGTTGAGTGAATGAGTGAGGGGCTGCTTGGGGGTCCCGAGGGCTCCTCCCAGCGCTGGCCAGGCCCTCCCAGACAGCCCTCGCTCTCCTCTGCCTTGTGCCGCAGTCTCAGCGTACTTGCCTGGTTGTTTATTGGAAAGGAAGGGCAGGCCCGGCTCGCACATGGCTGTCTTCCTCACGGAGAAGATGCTCGGGGCCTGCGAGGGCAGTCGACCTCCCTGTACCCTGCCCTGGGTGCCCTTTTAGGGCCGGGGCTCCGTGGCACTCGGGGTCTGGGATGGTGGCGACATCTGCATGGGTAGGTCCCCCCCTCCATCACACAGGCTGGACGTTCTTTCTGAACCACGCTGGCCCATGGCAGGGTCGCGTGGCGAGTGCTTGCTTGTGCTCTGCTCCTGAGGCTCCCTGGGCGAATTCTCCTTCCCTGGGCCGGCCTGGCCCCCCACCCCAGTCCCCTACTTGGAAACCCCCCCCCCCCATTGCTACATGACCCTCCCTGAGTGAAATCACTGCTGAGCTGGATTCTAACACGACCTTCCACCCCCAGCCCCACGTTCCCTGAAGACCTTCGCCCTCGGGTCAGCCCAGGCTTCGGTCCAGAAGTGACGGAGGATGAGGAAGATGATGGTGACAATGAAGTTCCAGGCAGGCCCAGCTCCCAGGCTCAGGGAGCCCCGAGCTCTGCCTGCGTCCTTTCCGGAGACGCGGCCCCTGCCTTTCCAATTTCCCCTTACACCTCTCCCAGGTCTCCCTCCCGCCTCTGCGTGACGACGTGGCGTGCACACGGCCGCCCGGGGCTCGGGGAATCCTGCTGGCTGTGCCAGCTAAATGAAATACTTGCCGTTTATGAAACACAGGCTGCCGTAAGCCCCCAGCGCCTGTGGGTATTGGGAAGCCGGAGGTAAGCCCGAGCCCCCACAGGTATAATTGCTACATGTGTCCACGTGTTCCTGCCGCAACCTCAAATGCCCGCTTCTGAGCAGCGCACGAAATGAGCAACATAAAGTAACTCCTAGTCAGACAAGACAAGGAGACGTGGGGAGCGATGAGAGAGGCTCCCCAGAACCCCTCAGGGCCTCTAAAAACATATGAGGTTCCCACTCCCTTGCATAGCGCTGGCCACGGCGGGTGCCTCTCCACCCCGGCTGCGCGGCGTCTGCAGAATCCGTCCGTCGTGCACGAGGCAGCCAGCGGCCCCCGCGTGATGCAGCTCAGAGAGCTCAAGTCCGGTTTCAGCAGAGCCTTGCTCTCACAGCAGGGCTGGCAGAGCGCGCCGTCTTGGGGCTCCCTCGGGAGCTATATTTCTGTTCCTCCTCCAGGGCCGGGCTGGGGAGGGCTGTCCCGAGTGTGGGGAGGGCCGTGGAGAAAGCCCAGGTGGCCCGGAGCCTGCTCGCCCGAACCCGGGGCAGGCTGCTCCTGGGGGAGGCCTTCCCACTCGTCAGTCTCCTCCGCCTCGGCTCTGCAGATTAGGGGCGAGGGGCTGAGGTGGAAGCAGCAGACAAAAGCCGTGAGGGAGGTGCCTTCCTCCACGTGGACCACCATCTGGACGCTGGAGAAGCAGACCCTGGTGACAGGGCTCAGGGGCACCTGCTCCAGGTAGCTCAGCCACAGGCCGTTGACCCACACACGGCCCTTGCGGCTCAGGCACTTGAGGCAGAAGGCCAGCGGGGCGCGGCCCTTCTCCAGGTAGGGCTCCAGGGACAGGTGTCGGCGGGACAAGTTGGGGAGCTGCAGCCGCAGGTGGGCGTCCTGCCCCCGCCCGACGAGCAGCCGGCTGGTGTCGTGCTGCAGCCGCGGCGGGACGGTGGCGAAGGCGGCCGGGCCGAGCGAGGGGTGGTGCAGGCTCACCTGCAGGACCGTGAGGGGCCTCTCCATGGATCAGAGCCTGGGAAGGAGGGAGCCAGACACACAGGCTCAGCTGGAGCCAACGCACGTCTGTGTCTCCCTGAGCACAGACGTGCTTGCCCGCCTCGGGGACCCCTGGCGGCATCTAGCCAAACAGAGCCACATGCCCGTGGATATGATCATTCTGCCCCAGCCAGGGTGGAGCCAAGGCTGGAACTGGCGTGGAAGGACAGGATCCCTGGTCCGAGCATAAGCTCAGTTGTTCCCACACTGCGAGGAGGACGTGCCACACACCCGCTCTGACTTGTAGCTTTCTGTAGCACAGATGTGTCCATCCTCGTCTATGCAAGGGACGAGGCATATGGGCTGGCGGGGTGGGGTTCTGGTGATCTGTTGGTCATTTGCAGACGACGTGGCCCTGTCTCACGGGGAAGGAAGGGCGGACAGACAGGCTGCACCTTCCTTGCACCTGACAGTCACACAACAAACGCTTGTGAGCCCTCCTTTGAGCCAGGCACCGTGCCAGCTGCCGGGGAGGAGCAGATGCAAGGGAGACCAGGCCCTCGCTCTTGGGAGCACCCAGCTGGTGGAGGAGGCAGGTGCTCCCGGCATCAGGCGGCATGGAGGGACATGGAAGAGGGAAGCCTAGCCGTGTCCTGGGCACTGGAAAAGCTGCCTAGAGACCCTAACAAAGAATAGAAACAGCTCACACATTCCAAGTGCTTCCTGTGGCCACTCATAAGAAGGCCACTTACGGTGGTCAGTTTGCTCCTGCATGGATTTGGGGACAACTATCTGCCACATCCACCAACCCCACATGGCCCAGGTCCTGCCACCACCTTCACCAGGAGTCAAGGGGAGAGCAGGTTTGCATAACTAATTAGGCACTTTCTTGGCGCCATGATTTTGCTCACATTATCATCTTTGCTAAGGACACATTTTCCATCCCAAACTCTGTGTCCCAATACTGCTCATCTTTCAAGGCTCAGTTCAAAGGTTACTGGAAAGATTTCAAAGAAATGAAACTCCTTTCCCTGGGGAAGGTGGCCTTTCTCTGCCCCCTGACCTCCACAGTAGGGAGAACGGGCCCCCAGGGAGCCGGGCCAGCACCTCCTTCGGCCCATCTCTGCATCACAAGCCAGAGTCTGTGGGCCCCGGTCGTGTCCCAGGGAGGGCCGGGTGTGGGCTGAGCTGCCCTGCTGCCCTACATCCCACTGCCCGGGACAGACAACACCTGGCCTCAGTAAGCATCTGGGGCACATTTGCCAGGTGGCTAAATGAGAAGCAGCCCACGCACATGGGGAAATCAAGTCCAGATAGACCAGGAATGGGAGTCTGGACCGTAAAGGCTGTGGGATAGGGAGCCTGTCACAGGCAGTGTAGACCTGATGTCCCTCTGAGTCCAGA
>VSMD01026846.1:0-14261 GCA_008750895.1 Mirza zaza | reverse complement strand
CAGAGTTTCACTTTATTGCCCAGGCTAGAGTGAGTGCCATGGCGTCAGCCTAGCTCACAGCAACCTCAAACTCCTGGGCTCAAGCAATCCTGCTGCCTCAGCCTTCCAAGTAGCTGGGACTACAGGCATGTGCCACCATGCCCGGCTAATTTTTTCTATATATATTTTAGTTGGCCAATTAATTTCTTTCTGTTTATAGTAGAGATGGGGTCTCGCTCTTGCTCAGGCTGGTCTCGAACTCCTGAGCTCAAACGATCCGCCCACCTCGGCCTCCCAAAGAGCTAGGATTACAGGCTTGAGCCACCGCGCCCGGCCTAATATGCACACTTTAATGTCTGGAATCTTTTCCTCCATATCGTGTCTGTGAGATTCTCCACATTGTTGTCTATATCAGTAAATTGTTTCTTACTTGTTTAAAATTGCTGGTAGCATTTCATTGTATGTCCAGCTGTTTATTCATTCTCCTATCAAGAGAATTTGGGTTGTTTTAAGCTTCTGTTTGTTATGAATAAAGTTGCTCTGAACATAATTGTATAATTTAAAAAATTCTTTTAATAAACATCCAGAAAAGAGAGAAAAGATAAAATTATCCATATCAGGAGGGAAAAAGGGGATATCATGACAACTGATGAAATCAAAAAGTTTATAAGGAAATATTAAGAACAACTTCATGCTAAAATAAAAAATCTTTTCCACAAAGAAAAAATCAAGTACAAATGATTTCACTGGCAAATTTTACAAAATATTTAAGGAAGGACCAATCATGTACAAACTTTTTCAGAAAGCAGAAAAGGAGGAACATTTCTGAACTCATTCTCCAAGGTCAATGTTACCCTTACACCAAAACCAGGCAAAGACATCACAGGAGACTCTAGATTAAAATGCCTCATAAATACAAAGAAATCTTCAACAAAGTATTACAAAACTACTGTAACAATTTATAAAAAGGATTAAACAACATCACTGAGTGGGATTTATTCCAGGAATATAGGGTTGCTTTAACATCTGAAAATCAGTTAAAGGAATGCAGTGAGGCCAGGCATAGTGGCTCATGCCAGTAATCTCAGCACTTTAGGAGGCTGAGGTAGGAGGATCGCTTAAGCCCAGGAGTTTTAGGCTGCAGTGAGCTATGATGACGCCACTGCACTCTACCCCGGGCAACAGAGTAAGACCCTGTCTCAAAATAACTAACTAAAGGAAGGAATGCACTATATTAATAGTCACAAAGGACAAAACCCACACGCTCATCTCAAAGACAAAGAAAAAGCATTTGATAAAGTCCCAAATCTACTCCTGTGAAAATTCTCAACAAACTAGTATTAATAATAGGAAGAGGCCGGGCGCGGTGGCTCAAGCCTGTAATCCTAGCTCTCTGGGAGGCCGAGGTGGGTGGATCGTTTGAGCTCAGGAGTTCGAGACCAGCCTGAGCAAGAGCGAGACCCCATCTCTACTATAAATAGAAAGAAATTAATTGGCCAACTAAAATATATATAGAAAAAATTAGCCGGGCATGGTGGCGCATGCCTGTAGTCCCAGCTACTTGGGAGGCTGAGGCAGCAGGATTGCTTGAGCCCAGGAGTTTGAGGTTGCTGTGAGCTAGGCTGACGCCATGGCACTCACTCTAGCCTGGGCAATAAAGTGAGACTCTGTCTCAAAAAAATAAAAAAATAATAGGAAGGAAATTCCTCAGCCTGACAAAGGGCCCCAGCTATGAGTTGAACTGTACCCCCACCAATGGATATGTTGAAGTCCTGACTCTAGCACCTCAGAATGTCTTTGGAGATAAGATGTTTAAAGAGGTAGTTAAAGCTAAATGAAGTCATTGGGGTGGGCTCTAATCCAACGTGACTGGTGTGCTTATAGGAAGAGATTAGGACACAGACACAGAAGGAAGACCATGTGAATACACGGGAGGAGATGGCCAAGTACAAGCCGAGAGAGGCCCTCAGAAGAAACCAACCCCATCGACACCTCGATCTTGGCATTTAAGCCTCCAGAACTGTAAGAACATACATTTCTGTTGTTTAAGCCACCCAGTGTATGGCACCTTGTATGGCAGTCCTAGCAAATGAATAGAGCCCCTATAAAAACCCTACAGCTAACATCATACTTCATGGAGAGACTAAATGCTTTCCTCCCTAAGATCAGAAACAAGGCAAGGATATCTTTTCTCAAGACTTCCACTCAGTAAAAGTAGTGTTTTATTTTTGTTATTGTCTTTGTTTGTTTGTTTGTTGAGATAGGGTCTTGCTCTGTTGCCTGAGCTAGAGTGGTGTGGTGTCACCATAGCTCACTGCAACCTCAAACTCCCAGGCTCAAGTGATCTTCCTGTCTCAGCCTCTCGAGTAGCCAGGACTATAGGCATGTGCTACCACGCCTGTCTAATTTTAAAATTTCTTTGTAGAGATAGGGTCTTGCTATATTGCCCAGGCTGGTCTCAAACTCCTGGCCTTAAGTGATCCTCCTGCCTCAGCCTCCCAAAGTGCTTGGGATTACAGGTGTGAGCCACCACATTTGGCCCTTTTAGTTTTTTTTATAATGCAGATCTGCTAGCATCAAATTCTCTATTTTTGTTTATCTGGGAATGTTTTTATTTCACCTTCATTTTTGAAGGGTAATTTGCTGGATATGGAATGCTTGGTTGATAGGTTTTTTTCTTTTAGGACATTAAGTATGTGATCTCATTGCCTTTTTCCTTTATGGTTTCTGATGAGAAGTCAGCTTTTAATATGGAGGCTTCCTTGTACATGGTGCGGAGTTTCTTCTCTTGCTGCTTTCATGATTTTCTCTGTTGTTTGACATCTCGTCTATGATGTGTGTAGGGGGTTAATCTCTGAGTTGATCTCACTTGGCATTTGTGGATGTATAATGGAGCTTCTTGGATGTATAATGTTTTCTGTCATGTTTAGCAAGTTTTCAGCCACTGTTTTTTCTGTAGCAACATCTTGCTCTTTTCTGGCTGAAACCATGGGTGTTGAAGAGGAGAAAAAGAAGGTTCCTGCTGTGCCAGAAACTCTTAAGAAGGAATTTTGTAGAGCTGAAGACCAAATGCTTGAGAAAGAAGTTTGCCCAACAAATGCTTTGAAAGGCAATGCTGGGTTATCAACCTTCCCAGGGAGATTTGATGAGTCTGACTTGGGTTTCCAGTGGATCCTGACATAGTCCACACAGCACAAGGGGCCGTGTGAACCCAGGAAACCTGAAATCACACACCACAGCGCCACCTACTGGCCTGTGGGTGTGGACAAAGGCAATAAAGGAAGCACGGCTGACCTGGGAGGCGACGGGGCATTTTCCCCGGTTTCCAGTTGGCAAACAGAGTTTCTGCTGTTCACTTTGCCCTGTTCATTTAGCCACCTACTAAATGCTAGGTGTTGGAGTTTTAAAGAAGTCAAGTCCTCCTCAGAGGGATCTACAGAGCCAGTAGGGGATAAAAAAGTAAAGATATATCAGCAAATGATGTGGTGGGTTTTTTTTTTTGGACAAGGTCCAGCTCTGTCGCCCATGCTGGAGTGACATGGCATTGGTAGCTCACTGCAGCCTTGAACTCCTAGACTCAAGTGATCCTCCTCACTCAGCCACCTGAGTAGCTACAAGCATGTGCCACTATGCCCAGACAATTTTTGTTTTTATGTTTTTAGAGACGAGGTCTTGTTATGTGCCCAGGCTGGTGTTGAATTCCTTTCCTCAAGTGATCCTCCCCCCTTGGCCTCCCAAAGTTCTGGATTACACGTGTTAGCCCCTGTACCTGGCAGGCTTTGTTTTGAAACATGGGAGTGCTCTGCCAGGATGACTGGGGTGTGTGTGTGTGTGTGTGTGTGGGAAGAAGATCATTTGATTCTAAATTAGGAACTTTCCACCCAAAGCAGGATGGGGGCCAGGAGGGCCTTTTAGTGAGCAAAAGATGGGTGTAGCAAACCTCTCACTGTGACTCAAGAGCAGGGTGTGACATAAGATTTAGTCCCAGCTGCAGGCAGGGAGAGTGAACCGGGCTCAGGCCCTGGCATCACACCCACTAGGGTCCCCGAGACCTAGAGCACCATGGCCAGCACACCAAAGAGCCCTTGGTTGGCCAGGAGTCTGAGATTTATCTCATGACGAAGTTTAGTCACTTGAGGGTTTCAAGTCAGGGAGTCAGTGACCTACTGTGTCTTAGAAAGACGACCCTGCAGAGGGAGGACGGGTAAGACAAGCAGGAGAATCATTAGGAGGTTAGTACTGAAGTTAGGGACGGTAACTGTCTCAACCACAGCAGCGGCAGTGGGGACAGAAGGGCCCCAACAGATGAGAGGCAATGAGGAGACAGCCTGTCGGGTGAGTGCCGAACTGGAGGTGGAGGGAGAGGTGAGGGGGGACCAGATGACTCCCAGGTTTCTGGTGGGGCTGACCATTCATAAAACTGGAAATAAATGGGGGTGTGGGCTGGGCGCGGTAGCTCAAGCCTGTAATCCTAGCTCTCTGGGAGGCCGAGGTGAGCGGATCCTTTGAGCTCAGGAGTTCGAGACCAGCCGGAGCAAGAGCAAGACCCCATCTCTACTATAAATAGAAAGAAATTAATTGGCCAACTAATATATATAGAAAAAATTAGCTGGGCATGGTGGCGCATGCCTGTAGTCCCAGCTACTTGGGAGGCTGAGGCAGCAGGATTGCTTGAGCCCAGGAGTTTGAGGTTGCTGTGAGCTAGGCTGACGCCATGGCACTCACTCTAGCCTGGGCAATAAAGTGAGACTCTGTCTCAAAAAAATAAAAAAATAAAAAAATAAATGGGGGTGTGGAAGACCAGATGAAGATTATTGAGGACATGTTGGCCTATGCGATTCCCAGATGTAACTGCTCAAACACTAGTTGGATAAACAGAGAAAGTCCAGTGACTTAATGTGTGGTAGTAATAGGCCACCGTGTGAGGATACACACACACCCTTGCTTTCCACACAAACACGGGCTCCCACGTACATGGGGTAGAGGCCAGGTCCTGACTATGAAGTTAATTGTGGGCAGGCCATGCAGTCCAGTGACAGCGACAGTAATTTCACAAGGAGGAGAGAGGATTCCCCCAGCCATGCCAGGGCTGCATGGTGGGGAAGATAAACACCCACATCCTCCCTACCTCAGTTTCCAAACCTCAGTTTCTTTCTTACACTGTGTTAACACAGGTAGGTACAAATGGTTGTTTTTTTTTTTTGAGACAGAGTCTCACTTTGTTGCCCAGGCTAGAGTGAGTGCCATGGCGTCAGCCTAGCTCACAGCAACCTCAAACTCCTGGGCTCAGGCAATCCTGCTGCCTCAGCCTCCCGAGTAGCTGGGACTACAGGCATGCACCACCATGCCCGGCAAATTTTTTTTTTCTACATATATTAGTTGGCCAATTAATTTCTTTCTATTTATAGTAGAGATGGGGTCTCGCTCTTGCTCAGGCTGGTTTCGAACTCCTGACCTCGAGCAATCCACCCGCCTCGGCCTCCCAGAGTGCTAGGATTACAGGTGTGAGCCACCACCGTGCCCGGCCAGGTACAGACAGTTTTATGCACAGTTTATCATTTGTGATGGCAAATACGTATACCAAGTCACTGCACTTGAAGAACACTTCAAAAGTAGACATGGCAAGAATCATTACGATGTCTGTTTATTCATTTACAAACCTCATAACATGAAAAGGAAATCTTAATGGAAACCTAGCTTGATAGAAATACAGCGCACAATGTTAATATCACATTCATGGGGGGCAGAAATGCTCCATCACCCTGTGTGCCCAAAGTCACCCGGGCTTCTCAGGAATAGATCCCACTTACTAAAGTGCCTCGAATGTCTTTGGGACCCCATTCTAACTCTACACAGGAAGAGAAAAGGGCTGAGCTGAACTGCACATCTACAGACACAAATAGTGAGTTACAGTACTTTACAATAATTACAATGGTGCTTTTATACATCCCAAGTGCTGACCAGAGTAAAATGTTAACTGTGCTGTTAGAAAACCCTTCCCTGAAAGAGCTTTCTAGCACCTGCCCACTTGTTCTGAGGAAGGAGGTTGCGTGGGGTGGATGGGAGCCCACACACTGAAACGAACTTTCTTTCTCATTCTTCCTACCTATATCCATGATTTATCATTCTGGAGTGTAAGGCACTAGAACCTGGCTTAGAGAGAAGTGGCGCTCCAAGCTCCAGTTCTTGGTGTGCGAAGGAAATCCTGACATAGATCTTTTGAAACAGATGCTACAAAGATCCTTCCCACCTCTCTTGTAATTTCTGTCCTTGACAGACAGGAAAACAAGAAGGCAGAAGATGTCTGTAAAGGATAAAAATCGATGCATCTAAATATGAGAAAAATGGCCCATTGAAGACGTGCGTAATTCTCCAAGACACACAGACGCTCTGCTCAGAGAAGTCTAGAATCACATACAGGGAACAACTGTGATGTTTAAAAAGAAGACGACAAAGACATACAAAAATACTCAGTCCTCTTGAAAAGTAGTGCATTAGTAGTGACGAGGGCTGCGAGGCGAGCCCGACACTGACGATGGAGGAGCCTTACAACTCAGCACCTTGGAATGGAGGCAAAGTGGTGGCGGGAGGGAGGCGCTGACAGACCCATGGCTCACTCACCACTTCCTGCGCGGACACGGGGTGGCCGTAAAGCCTCAAACATCTACCCTGTCTTCCACTCAACTGTGTTTCTCCTGAATCCACGTGCCTGCAAATGACATGTGCAAGATGAACATTCTGTATTCCCAAGAAAAATTTCATTATATTGCATTGATAAAATACTGCTTATATCAAGGTCGGGAGGGCCGTGTGTGGGGCAGAGCAGAGAGAAAATTAAAAGGGCGGAAGGTCACCCTTCGGAATTAACCACTGCTGAGCAAACCTCTACCTTAGGTATTAAAGAGAAACTTTGTGGACTACACTGGCCAAGAAGCAACAGAGACATAAAAATGAACCTTGTAGCTAATCCCTGAAAACAGGCCAATGCAAATGATCTACTAGGAAACAGTCTTCTACAAGATTCCCTTCTATATATTCCAAATTCTCAAAAAAATGGTACAGACTCACTCAAATGCCAGCAAATGTGTCCATAAGACAGAGGATAAACAGAGCCAGAAATCAAGGCTGTGAGTCCCTCTCTTCAGGGAAGCAAATGACACTTTCAGACAGCTACTGTCATTTCTGTATGGATACGGCCACCAACATGGAGGAGGGTGGAGGAGGTTAACATCTCAAAGGCATGCAAAGGAAGGGTGTTCATATGTCTGTCAAAGCTGAAGCTTTTTTTTATATGTCTGAGTTACTTTCTGGGAAACAAGAGCCCAGGAAAGCAAGCAAGCAAGTAGAGCTGTTTGTGTGTACAAGGAGAGGCTGCCCATGGGCAGTATACCTCCTGATGAGACCCAAGCTGAAGCGACTAGGCTTTATTCTCACAGAAATGGAGTCTCTGGGGCTGCAGGAAACTGTTGTTTAATCACTGGGCTAAGTGGTCTCTGTGTCCCTGGCCTACATGGGATCTCTTGAATTTGGGGGTACAGGGACCCCTGGAAGAGCACGAGAAATACTGTGGTTTTAAGTGTTCAGGTTTCTCTGGAAACTGGAGCTGTCCTGCCCGTGAAGTGCTATGTGACTGTAATGCAGGGTTAAAGGACATCAAATAGTCCATGTAAGCAGTTAGTTCTTGTCCCTTTTTGTTCTTAAAACTTTCTCAATTAGAGATTTTCTGACTTCAGTTCCACTATCACAGAAGAGAAATCCTGCTGGTGCAAGCTTAAATCTAAGTCAAATGACAGTGGCAGTGCTAAGTGACAGCCTTTACATGTGGCCCGAGCAATGACAGGGAAGTAATTAAAGACATTTCAAGACAGGAGAAGGCCCACAGAAAACTTGTAAGCCTGGCTCTTCCTCTTAGGCCAGTACACTTTCTGTTCCTAAGTTCAGAAAGATTTTTAACTGAACACACAGACAAGAGAGCGCAGAGACCCTCCCCCATGGAAAGCACAGAATGTGATGATGGATAATTTCAGAGAGCAAAAAGTACCCAACTCCCTAAAGCTAAAGTCTAGCTACCCAGTCCCAGGAGCCCAGAATCCTTCAAAATCTCTAGGGACAGAAAACCAAGTAATCAGCTCCCAGAGTGAGCTGTCACACAAAGCAAACACATATGCCTGCTGCCCAAGAGATGGAAATGACACACGAACGGGGGTGTTCTGATTGTCCTTCCCTGTTCCTGCTGGATTTGCAGCTGGGCCTCTGGATCTAGAGCTCCACTGGCACCCCTTGCTTACTAGAGAGGCTCCTGCCACTCAGGAGTCCAGAATACCAAGCTCTGCTATCAGTGGGCCAGGGAGATTACGCTGCCTGCTCTCCTGTTTAAGGTGCTTGTGACACCGGACAGAGACAAAACAATTATGCTAGAGGCAGGAAAGAGCCACTCACTGGCAGACCTGCCTGTTCAAAGAGCTCACCTTACACCAAATAGAGAAAAATGCCAGATTCACACTGCTTATGTATGAAGGAACCAGAATAGACTTTGAGGATGAATTTTAAAGTGATAAAAGATAAATCTATAAGTTTCAGGGCACTCAATAAACAAGTGATGCCCCAGAAGATCAATGCCTTGTCAATCTGAGGAGTGTGACCCTATTATGGACAAGGGGTTTCAAAGTGCAGCCTGAGAGCTTGCCCCTCAACATCCCTTCCTAGCAAGAGAAGTAGGTGCTCGAAGTGGGGAGGATGTGACGTGAGTAAACACGAGGCCAGTACTTTTAGCTCCAGTTCAACAGAAAGTCACTGCATGATTTTGGACAGATCATCAGATTTCCCTCCTACTTCTTAGAGGAGGGAAACTAATTAATAAGGAAAGCTAATTAATAAGACAGTAATTAGCCAGCTATGAACAAGTGCAGAAAAGAAAAGAATCCAAGTCTTAGAACTCTATGGTGGACATCCTTCTGATGAAAATTCTATTTGAAAGATATACTGTGTTGATGACATTATCCAATTTTAAACTTTGGAGATACCTTTTATTTTTCAATTCGTATCTTATTAAGTGGTGATACTTCTATGTAACAGTTAAATAGCAAATTTATTGCCATAGTTAAGGTAGGAAGAGTTATGTCTTATGCACAACTCAGTTTCTTTTGGGATGAATTACAAATAAGTTTTCACTTACAAGATGACTTTGGAGGGGTGCAAATGCTGTGACTAGAAGAGTAGTGATACCTGTGGCTCTCCATCATCTCTTTATATCTTCTTAGGATAAGTAAGCTCCCTGCTGGTAATGCCAGCATTTGGCCAACAGCCCATTCCTGCTCTCCCAACTCCTTCACAGCTGCTGTTTCACTGCTCAGCTCTTCAGCTAGGCAACACCTCTCCTCCTTGCTCCTCTCTGCCTAGAAGCAGCATCTCTCAGATAGTTAAATACACATTTGCTCCAAAATAGCCAGCCCCCAAACGTAATTCTAATCATACACTCCCTTAATAAACCAACTAAGACCGCCATAGAAAGGTGGACATTAAAGTCAGTAATCAAGCAGGAGTGGTTGAGCTGGAGAAATGGCAAGAAATATCTAGAAGGAGCCAGTTTAAGTGGGTAAACAAGAGATTCCAGAGAAATGCCAGAGGATGACACCCAAGAATTCTAAGCTGCTCTAATAAAATAAATGATCTCCTTAAATATACTTATAGATTTATCAGAGCTAATGCTTCCAAGATACCAAGACACCAAATGTTACAGTTTAACAAAATAACATTTCTAATAGCAGCATGTTTGCAGTAAAAAAAAATCAGATTAGGGAAGTTTATATGTAAGGGGAAAACATAAATGTTGGGACAAGATAATATAGTCTATCATATCCACACTTCACCTTCAGAAAGCAGAGACACTGCTTAAAAGTGTGCAGGGCACTCTTGGGGTAGCCCACGTCATTCTCTATTTCAGAGGATATGCACGGATGGCTGGATGGGAGAAGAGAGCCTGAAGGGAGAGAAGGAAAAGCTATCCTCTAGCCCTGTGTAACTTACATCCCCGTGGACTCAGAAAGCTCAATGGACTGACATGGGTCACCTCTGTGTGACTTTGTTTGTTCTGTGTCAGAGGAAGTAACACCTCGGATTCTAGTAGCTCTGTGGAACTCAGCACAACACACCCTCTACCCCACCTTCCTGTCCTAAAGGGAGAAAAATGTATGCTGAGCTCATAGGCCGACTGCAAAGGGGACAGGTGAAGCTGGCTTAATGCACCGGGAGAAAGGAAAATCAAGGTGGGATGGCTAAACTTTGGATAGCTAGAAGAAAAGCAGCATCGTTTTAAAAGCAGAAAACTGAGCAACACCGATGTTGTACTTTCTGAGGTCAGACCTTTCAGGTAGGAAAAGCAACACAAAAGGCAACATGGTTTTTCCCTTTCAAACACTGTGGCTTACTTGTTTACTTAGCTAAAAAAGAAAAAAACCACCTTATTAAGATTAGCAAGAGATGAAAATTACAGGCAGGCTGTCCTAGCCCAAAGTCTGCTAACTGGTTCCACAGGGAGGATGAGGATGGTGCCAGGTTAACTACTCGTCTCTGCTACAGACCAGAGGAGGTCCAGGCGCTGCCTCTCGTCAGTGAGGTAGATGATCATCCTCTTGCTAGAGTCATCAGGCGCCAACCCACCGCACAGCGGATCAGGAGTGTGAGCTGCCTGGCTACAAGGCACAAGCTCGTCCACAGGGCTGCATCGGACACACAGCAACCCCACCAAAATCAACAGGTGACTCGAGGAAACAGCTCAAGGGGGCTGGACTCTTGCCCTGGGATCTGCACGACACCAGCCTGCCTAGCTCTGACATGCACATTTGAAATCAGCTGTTACTGTAACCCACTTCCACAGTGGGGCTTGCTTCTGTCCTGCCTGTCGGACAAACTCCTGCCACCATGGGGGTCTGAGTGGAGCGGGGGGAAGGGAAGAAGAGCCCAGAGTGAGTATTAGGAAGAGAATGCAAAAGGAGAAGGAGAAGATGGGAGGACAAGAGAGGCTGCAAAGCAAAAAGTTTAAAAGTAGGTAAATTTCAAAATTATATCAGGGAGATAAGAGATGGGAGGCAAAGGCTCGATAAAGAGGGATGGAGTCAGTGTAAGAGAAGCTCTGAGGTGATGTTTCTCCGGGATAAGACAGCAGGGAGGTGAAACTGCCATGGCCTTATTTCCCATGCAAGTCACTCAGCTCCACTTCATCCTTTCGGCGCTTGTGGGTATAGAGGGAGGTGACAGGGTAGAGCTTGGCCTTGGCTTGGAACCGATGTCCCCCGATGTCAATCTCATACTCTCCCCGGTTGATAAAATCTGCTGTCACCACCTGCTCTTCCCCAGTGTCCTCGGAAAAATTGTGCACAAAGCCCAGGCAGATGTGGCGCTCCAGGGTGTAGCTATAGGCACTGCTGGTGGTGTTGCCGACATACTGCCTGTTCCGGTAAATGGGCTCTCCCCACCACGGCCAAAGGTCTAGGTCTGTGTCGTGGTCATCCAGGATGAACAACGTGAAGCGTTTAAACACCCCATTCTGCCTCTGATGCAGCAGGGCATCCCGACCAATGAAATCCATGCCCTAAGAAAGAAAGGAACGGCTGAGTTATCCATCGACATGCTAACCCTTACCATAAGAAGCAGTGCCACGGGAAGGGTCCCCCTGGTGTCACTGCAGTGGGATGCAGCAACCTCCTTCCATAATAGTACCCCCTCCATCCCCATCCCCCAGCTTTTGGGAAATGGTACACTTTCCACCATGTGGAAAACTGCATTCACAGCAAGAAAGACACCCTCAAGAATCTGTGTAACAACAGAGGTCCATATTCTTCTTTTTCTATTTTATAAACACATTTTTTAATCACAAGACCACACAGAGCAAAAACATTTGGGAAAAAAACTCAAGACTCAAAAATAATTGCTAGAATGGTTTTAGAAAATGTGTTTATATAATCCCAATTAAAACTCTGTGCATATGTATCTCTATTCAATGCATATGTATATGCACATATTAAAAAAAGACTAGAATAAAATAAACTACTAATAAGTGATTATCACTGAATAGATAAAATATAGGTGATTTTAAATTTCTTATTTATATTTTCCCATTTTCCAAAATAAGTTATTTTATTATTTTTATATCAGAGAAAAATTATTACATGTAATTGCTCAAAAAGAATACTATAGATCTATGGTATTCCTAAGGAAAAACTGCCAAGGTTTTGTTAAATAAAATAACGAAGGTGCAATACAGCAAGCATGTGGTATTCCACCATTTAGGTAAAAAAAGTAGGGAGAGGACATTATGCTCGAGCATGTTTGCACTATACTGACACCCTCTAAAAGGGGGGACGAGAAATGGGCATTGCCTGGCAAATGGGACAGGAGATTAGGTGGGCTCAGAGGTGGAAAAGAGACTCACTTTTCATTAAACATTCTCTTCAACTATGATGTTTTCTAAAAAAATCATGTTCCTATATTAGTTTAAAAAAATCAACAAAATTAGGCAGCTGACTATAAGACAACTAATTTTTACAAATATTCATGTCATGTTCATGCATCGCCATCCTCAACTCAGAAAAACTTCCCAGAATGCACTCAGTCTTTTCACGGCAAAGCACAGGACATAGGTATTATCTATTATGTTTTCACAGGAAGATGTTTTATCCCAGAGATAATGTTTTCATTCTAGGGACATTATTCACCTGATGCTCTCATTGAGGCCTCAATCTTTTCACACTTTTCCTGCCACATCAGCTCTTCTTCCTATTCTAGTGTAGATTTCACTACTTAGGAAGCTGAATGACAGACAGGAGTCTGGATAAACATGGTACCTTATCTAATTTCACACGAGACTCTCGTCCACATTCAAGAGGCGTGGTGAGGGTATTTAAATCCTGACCCCAGAAGGCAAAAAACTTCTCAATTCGGAGACTGCGAAGGGCGTAATACCCAGCATTCCGGATTCCGTATTTCTGCCCAACACTCATCACTTCATTGTATACATGCAGGGCATACTATAGGGAGAGATGAAAGGTTAGTTACCAGCCTACATTCAGAATTAAACCCATAACTTGTCTGCAAGTGCTGATGGCTCACATTATTAACATGGACAAGGGAGAAGGCTGTATAGGACTCCCAGGATATCTCATCATCAATAAACCAAAACTCTACAGCCCAGGAGTAACGAGCTGGGGTCACTCCAACCCAGACTATAAACTCCATGAAAGCAGGCTCCACATCTTTTCATTTCTCTAAAATGTCTCTGAAAGGCCAGCTGCATTGGCTCACGCCTATAATGTGAGAATTTTGGGAGGCTGAAGAAAGAGGGAGGATCACTTGAGGCCAGGAATTTAAAACCAGCCTGGGCAACAAAGCAAGACATGGTGTCAGGCGTGGTGGTGCATGGCTGTAGTCTCAGCTATTCAGCAGGCTGAGGCAGGAGGACTGCTTGGGCCCAGGAGTTTGAGGCTGCAGTGAGCTATGATTATGCCACTGCACTCCAGCATGGGTGACAGAGTAACATGCTGTCTCAAAAGAAAAAAAAAAGGCCGGGCGGAGTGGCTCACGCCTATAATCCTAGCACTCTGGGAGGCCGAGGTGGGCAGATCGCTCAAGGTCAGGAGTTCGAAACTAGCCTGAGCAAGAGTGAGACCCCATCTCTACTAAAAATAGAAAGAAAAATTAATTGGCCAACTAAAAATATATAGAAAAAATTAGCCTGGCATGGTGGCGCATGCCTGTAGTCCCACCTACTCGGGAGGTTGATGGAGGAGGATCGCTTATGCCCAGGAGTTTGAGGTTGCTGTGAGCTAGGCTGATGCCATGGCACTCTAACCTGGGCAACAGAGTGAGACGCTGTCTCAAAAAAAAAAAAAAAAAAAAAAGGGGCAGGACAACACAAAACGATTTGTAAGATAAATTATTTAAGTGAAATTAAAAAACCAGACGGGCCGGGCGCGGTGGCTCAAGCCTATAATCCTAGCTCTCTGGGAGGCCGAGGTGGGCGGATCGTTTGAGCTCAGGAGTTCGAGACCAGCCTGAGCAAGAGCGAGACCCCATCTCTACTATAAATAGAAAGAAATTAATTGGCCAACTAATATATATAGAAAAAATTAGCCGGGCATGGTGGCACATGCCTGTAGTCCCAGCTACTTGGGAGGCTGAGGCAGCAGGATTGCTTGAGCCCAGGAGTTTGAGGTTGCTGTGAGCTAGGCTGACGCCACGGCACTCACTCTAGCCTGGGCAATAAAGTGAGACTCTGTCTCAAAAAA
>VSMD01026845.1:0-49685 GCA_008750895.1 Mirza zaza | reverse complement strand
TTGTTATTGTTTTATGTGCATAAATTTATGGGGCACAAATGTCATTTTGTTGTATGCATGGGCTGCATAGTGGTGAAGTCAGGGATTTGAGGCATCATCCAAATAACTTGCCTTGTACCTACTAAGTAATTTCTCATCAGCCACCCCCCTCGGACCCCCTGATCCTTTTGAGTCTCCATATTCTATCATTCCACACTCTGTGTCTGTGTGCACCCATTACTTAACTCCCCCTTGTAAGTGAGAACATGCGGTATTTGTCTTTCTGTGTCTGACTTCTTTCACTTTAAGATAATGGACTCCAGTTCCATCCGTGTCATCTCTATCATTATTTTCTCGGCACAGGAAAAAGCAAAAGAAAGGGGCGGAAAGAATAGCAAGAGAGACAGGAAAAAAGTCAGTGCAATGCTAGGTCATAAAAACTTTCAAGGAGAAGAGGACAGCAATTGAAAAAAATATATAAAAGAACTCGTGATGAGGAAGATGATCAACTGCCCATTGGATTGGACCAAAAGGAAAACTTTGGCGATATTGGAGAGCATACTTTGAATGGGTTGCTGCAGTAGGAAACCACAGTCCAAAGGGAAAAAGAGAAAGTGTTCAAAGCAGAACAGAGGAAAGAGAAGAAAGAGAAGACAGCTAAATGTTGAACCAAGTGGCTCCTGATTAGGGGTAGGTTGAATGCAGTCCTTGTTGTGGCCACACTGAGATAGGGAACCAGCCGGGCCTGCTTCACACAGAACCAAAAGCCCTGACCAACCTGATCAAAAACAGGATGTAGGCCGGGCGCGGTGGCTCACGCCTGTAATCCTAGCACTCTGGGAGGCTGCGGCGGGAGGATCCCTCAAGGTCAGGAGTTCAAGACCAGCTTGAGCAAGAGCAAGACCCCGTCTCTACTAAAAATAGAAAGAAATTATCTGGACAACTAAAAAACATAATAGAAAAAATGAGCTGGGCATGGTGGCTCATGCCTGTAGTCCCAGCTACTCAGGAGGCTGAGGCAGGAGGATCGCTTGAGCCCAGGAGTGTGAGGTTGCCGTGAGGTAGGCTGACGCCACAGCACTCTGGCCTGGGCAACAGAGTGAGAGTCTGTCTCAAAAAAACAAAACAAAAACAACAAAAACAAAAAACAAAACAGAAAACAAACAAACAAACAAACAAAACAGGATGCGGTGGCAGAACAAGTGAAGACAGGTCAAAACCAAGATGGCAAGGAAATTAGCTCTTGCTTGACCTGAGTTGTAATATACTAGCATGCTAAAATAGAAACTCTCACCAACATTTCCATGACGGACCTTATAAAGGAAGAAAAGGGAAGGGTTCCCAGTTTTAGGAAGTCACCGCTCCTTTCCAAGAAATGACAAGAATATTCCTCCTCTGCTCAGCCTATGATTAACCCAGTGCTTAAATGAAAAAAAATTAAAAAGCCCCAGAGTTGTTGGACTCTTTAGCAAGGAGAACTAGCCTCTACTCTGTCTGCAGAGTAGATCTTTTATACCTCCTAAATAAAACTTGCCTTTGCTGCACACCGTCTGCTGGCTCTCGAATTCTTTCTCTTGCGAAGCCAGGGACCCACCTGGACTCCAACGTTGGGAATGACTTTCTCGCGACAACACATACCTGGAAAAATCAATGGCCACCGCATTCCGGTGGTGCAGGTAACCCACGCCAGCCGGCTCGGGAAGCTCTCTGCTGTGAGTCCAGCCAACCACCTTTCCTAGCTCAGGAAATCTCATGAGAATTGACACATACGTCTTAGGTCAGCCGACTCAGGAAATTGCTATCAGAAAAGTGAACTTCTGCTCTTTCACCATTTAGACACAGGGTTCTGCTTTTTATTTCCTAGGTTTTTTTTTTTTATAGTTAATAAAAATGTATAATTTCTTTTTTTAAATTTCAGCATATTATGGGAGTACAAATGTTTAGGTTACGTATACTGCCTTTGCCCCACCCGAGCCAGAGCTTCAAGTGTGTCCATCCCCCAGATGGTGCTCCCTGCACCCATTACGTGTGTATATATATACTCATCCCCTCCTCCCCCTCCCACCTGCCCGACACCCAATGTATGTTATTACTCTATGTGCACTTAAGTGTTGATCAGTTAATATGAATTTGATGGTGAGTACATGTGGTGCTTGTTTTTCTATTCTTGGGATACTTCACTTAGTAGATTGGGTTGCAGCTCTATCCAGGATAATACAAGAGGAGCTAGATCACCATTGTTTTTTTTTTTTGTGGCTGAATAGTACTCCATGGTATACATATACCACGTTTTGTTAATCCACTCATGTATTGATGGGCACTTGGGTTGTTGCCACATCTTTGCAATTGTGAATTGTGCTGCTATAATAAACATTCTAGTGAAGATGCCTTTTTTATAGAACGTTTTGTGTTCTTTTGGTTAGATGCCCAGTAATGGGATTGCTGGATCAAATAGTAGCTCTACTTGTATCTCTTTAAGGTATCTCCATATTGCTTTCCACAGAGGCTGAACCAGTTTGCAGTCCCACCAGCAGTGTAGCAGTGTTCCTATCTCTTCACATCCACACCAACATTTATTGTTTTTGGGACTTTTTGATAAAGGCTATTTCCTAGGCTTTTAATGGGCTTGTTTTCGTAGGAATTTTTTTTTTTTTTGGTGGTATTTCCCCCAGCTATTGTTGATCACTTTTGGGATAGCAGAATCAGTTGACCCTAACATAGAACTGCCGTTTAAGTCACATTGCATTGCCTGAAGCTCAGGAAGTGACTTTGAGATCAAAATAAATCGTAAACAACCCTGTGGTTTTGAGCCGGGTAAGCCAAGATTTTTGAGATATCTATGTTGGTATCTAAAAGTTTCTAGAGAAGTAATTTTCACACATTTTGGGATTTCTTTCCCCCAGCAGATGGCACTCACCAGTTTTGACTGAGGTCCCAAAGTTCATAGCGGGTGATTTTTTATTTAGTCGCTTTGGGTCTAATCAGACCGTTTTTAGAGGACTTGAGAGAAAAGTTCTCTAAATATTTCCATCCTTCAATGAAAATTTATTGGACAATTATTATTCGGTGACAGGATGTGTGCTACCTTCTAGAGATACAGCGGGGAACAAAAATGGACACCATCTTTCCTTCATAGAATGTAGAGTCTAGTAGGGAAGCGAGACAGTGAAAGAAATACAGCAGGCCGGGCACAGTGGCTCACGCCTGTAATCCCAGCACTCTGGGAGGCCGAGGCGGGAGGATTGCTCAAGGTCAGGAGTTCAAAACCAGCCTGAGCAAGAGCGAGACCCCGTCTCTACTAAAAAATAGAAAGAAATTAAATTGGCCAACTAAAAATATATAGAAAAAATTAGCCAGGCATGGTGGTGCATGCCTGTAGTCCCAGCTACTTGGGAGGCTGAGGCAGGAGGATCGCTTGAGCCCAGGAGTTTGAGGTTGCCGTGAGCGACGCTGACGCCACGGAACTGTAGCCCAGGCAACACAGTGAGACTCTGACTCAAAAAAAAAAAGAAATACAGTATAACCCCAATATAGCTGAATCACCTCATAGCCCAGTCTTAGCAAGGTGGTGTTTCTTTGAACATTCAACAATCCAAGATCCAAGAAATAAACATCCAAACAATTCAAGAAATCCAATGCTCAAGAAATAAACAAGAAGCCATTACTATAATAAGTATCACAAAAACAGGAATGAGGAATGACATTCATAAAATACAGAAAAACATCTTAAAGTCATTTCTTTCCTCTCTCCCAGGTAGGATGGGCTGTCCTTGATTTCTTGGAGGGTGGGGGTTGGGCTGCCCTTGATTCGTTGGGGGTTGGGCATTGGGATGCACCTGATTTGTCAGGGCCTGGGGTGGAGATGCATTTGGTTTGGTGGGGCGTGGAGGTTGATCTGCACTGGATTTGTCGGGAGTGGGGGTTGGGCTATGCTGGACTTGTTTGGGGGTTTGGGTTGGGATGCACTTGATTTGTTGGGGTGGGGGTTGGGCTGCAGTCATTTTGTTGGGGAGTACTCTGAGAAGGAGAGTTCTGAGGATGCAGGATAGGTATAGGGACGGTGTTAAAAAAAAATGAGGCGGTCTCCTTTGGAGTCTAGCATCTGCCTGATCCTACAGGGAGCTGGGGCTTGTGCACGATGGGGTTGATCCACCTTGAGGCAAGGTCTTTGTGCCTGGCTCGTGTGTCAGTCAATGGTTGGCTGTGGGCTGTCCCTGGAGGCGGGGTACACGCACAGTGATGGATGCCTCCGTCCAGGGGATCTGGCAAGAACACCACGAGCTTCCCCTGCATTGCTCAAACCTTTCTCTGCATTGCGCTTATCTGCTACCTCAAATGTTGCCACACTGCACGTGCAGTCACCTTCTCTTTAAGTTACTGAAAATAGCAAAAATCTTGCGTAAAACCAATTTCGCATAAAGCATATGGCATCATGGCATCATAAACATGGCAGTGACCAGCTTCCATATGATTCTTTTGTTTCTAATGTTAATTTTTAATTCACACGTAATAATTGTATGTACTTATGGGCTGCCATGTGAGGTGGGGATATATGTATACTCGTGGAATGATTCTGTCAAGCTGATTAATATCCATTACCTCACAACCTTATGATTTTTTTTTTTTGTAGTGAGAACATTAAAAATCTATTTTTTTCTAAGCAATTTTGAGCTATACATTGTAACTCTGGTCACTTTGCTATGCAATAGATCTTGAGAATGGATTCCTCCTGTTTAACTGGAACTTTGTAACTTTTGGTCCACACGACCCTTAATTCTTCATAGTCTCAAGGATTATCATGGCTCTGGGAGGTTATGACCCTTGGTGCACCTGGCATCAGAGGCTGGCCAAGACAGAGGTACAAAAGAAACCAATTCTGTGGTTCCTCAAGGTGGAAACAATTCTGCAGGGTCTCATAACTCCGGAGTTCTCTGTGAGATCAGACAGAAGCTTGACTCCAGCCGAGCCCACAGCTTTGTTCAATTCCTTCCTGGGCTTTGTCATCTTTCTTTCCTCACTCCCTGTCTCTTGAGAGCACCCTCATTCCTCTCCCAGGGAACCTGACCTAAGGCAATCCCTCCCTTATTTGGTTACGCCACCAAAATAAAACAGGAAGAAAATAATTCAAGGTTTCTGACTCTTTCTGGTGTCATTCTGAGACAAGATTTAGAAATATGATACTTGGTTTATGGCAAGATCCAAGTAAGATCCTCTATTATCAATATTGTTTTATTGATGTTGGCGATCATAATGGTGGTTGAATCCCATATGGACCTAGATCCAGAGTGCTTAGTCCTTACATCACAGTCTCACCTTCATAAGATTAAGGAATAAGAAATTTGAAGCAGCTTCAAATGCTGGGCTTCTGAAGCAGGGTTGAGGTATGCATGAAAGGTTATGTTGAGGCCATTCCTTCAGAGTTAGTAACTAGTTATTTTTCTTAAAAACATCACCTTAAACCTATTATTATATTCTTATTACTCTTGAACATTCAGGTCCAAAGATATTCATTAAGTCAACAAGCTAAATTTATTTCCAAGTGCATGAGAATGGGAGTTAAGAAGCCTGGACTTTGTATTTATCCTTCAGTGCATTCGTCCACCATCCATCCATTCATTTATCCAACAAGTGTTTAAGATATGTCATCTCTGTGCTTGGCAATTTTATGTTGGGTTGATTCATTTGACTCAATCTTTATTTTCTCACATTTAAAATGGGGTTGCTCTTGCCAATCCATTTATTCTCTTCTCACCCCCAACTTCATTGAGATATACTTGACAAATAAAAATTGTACCTATGTAAGGTGTACAACTTGATGTTTTGCTACACATATACCTTGTGAAATAATCACCACAAGCAAGCTAATTAACATATCCATCACTTCACATAATTACCATTTTTTTGGTGGCAGAACACTTAAGATATACCCTCTTAGTAAATAAGAGTATACATATAGTATTTTAAAAATTAAAGACATCATCTCTTTCTGTCAGCCAGGGTGATCCTCCTGCCTCAGCTTCCTGAGTAGCTGGGATTACAGGTACCTAGCTAATATAAAAATATAGGCCGGGCGTGGTGGCTCAAGCCTGTAATCCTAGCTCTCTGGGAGGCCGAGGTGGGCGGATCGTTTAGAGCTCAGGAGTTCGAGACCAGCCTGAGCAAGAGCGAGACCCCATCTCTACTATAAATAGAAAGAAATTAATTGGCCAACTAAAATATATATAGAAAAAATTAGCCGGGCATGGTGGCACATGCCTGTAGTCCCAGCTACTTGGGAGGCCGAGGCAGCAGGATTGCTTGAGCCCAGGAGTTTGAGGTTGCTGTGAGCTAGGCTGACGCCACGGCACTCACTCTAGCCTGGGCAATAAAGTGAAACTCTGTCTCAANAAAAAAAAAAAAAAAAAAATATATATATATATATATTTTTTTTTTGTAGAGATGGGATCTCTCTATGTTGCCTAGGCTGGTCTCAAATTCCTGGCCTCAAGCAATCCTCCTGCCTCAGCCTCTCAAGGCATTGGGATTACAGGCATGAGCTATCGCACCTGGCCGGTATTAACTATAGTCACCATGCTGTACATTAGATAACTAACTTATTCATCATATATCACTGAAACTTTGTACCCTTTGAACAATATCTCCTCATTTTCCTTCCCCTCCAGCTCCTGGCAATGACTATCCCACTGTCTGTGTTTATGAGTTTGACTATTTTAGATTCCGCATATAAGTGAGATAATGCAGTATTTGTGTGTCTAGCTCATTTCATTTAGCATGATGTTCTCCAGGTTCATCCATATTGTCACAAATGGTAGGATTTCCTTCTTTTTAAAGGTTGTTTATTAATAATATTCCATTGTGTGTATGTGTATACACATATATGTATCTCACATTTTCTTATTCATTCATCTGTCAACATTTAGGTGGTTTCATATCTTGGGGATTGTGAATAGTTCTTCAATGAACATGGAAGTGCAGATATCTTTATTTTTTTGGAAATACACTCAGAAATGGGATTCTATTTTTAATTTAGTTCTATTTTTAATTCTTAAAGGAACCTCCATACTGTTTTGCCTAAGGCTGTACCAATTTGCATTTCTCACCAACGGTGTACATGATTCCATTTTCTCCCCATTCTTGTCAACAGCTGTGATCACTTGTCTTTTTGATAATGGCCATTCTAACAGGTGTAAGGTGATAGCTCCTCGTGGTTTTGATTTCCATTTCCCCGATGATTGGCAATGTTGAACATTTTTTCATATACCTCTTGGCTATTTGTAGGTCTTCTTTTGAGAAATGTCTATTAAGGTCCTTTGCCCAGTTTTTTATTTTTGCTGTTGAGCTATACGGGAGAAAGAAATACACTCATGGAATTAACAAAATTTGATTTCCTTTATTTGTTAACAAGTACATTTTCATGGAAACAGCTCTAGGGAATAAAATCAGTTGGTGCAAAGGAAGTTTGGGAATAGAAAAATGGCAGGGAAGAGAAATAAGGACGTTGCTGTGTAACTTAGCAAGCGACACTGATATGTTTTGAGTACCTATTTGTTACGGTCTGATGTTCCCGAAAATTAACCTTACAATAAACTAAGCTAGAGATACAGTATACAATACATATAGCATTCAAAATATGTGTTAATCGGCTATTTGCGTCATCAGTAGGGCCCCCGGGCAACAGTAGGCTATCAGTAGTTAAGTTTTTGGGGAGTCGAAAGTTACATGCGGGTTTTCCACTACACGGGGGTGGCACCTCAACTTCTGGTGTTCGAGGTTCGACTGTAGACAAAAACATAGACAAAAACCCCCTTGAGTATGGGTCTAAATGTTTGTAGGTGATTGGATTAACTGATGGATACAGGTGGAGGGGCTTGGGGAACAAGGAAGGAGAAAAGCATTAAGGTAAATACTGAGCACCTCTAAGGAGCCTGGGGGGAGGAGGCGCACCCCCACCCTTCAGGCTCAGGCCCCGCCCTCATTCCAGCCCCAAGCAAGGCCCCGCCCCATCGCAGACCCGGATTTACGCCCCGCCCCTGTCCCTGTCCCTGGGACAGAGGCCCCGCCGCAGCCTCCAGGTCCAGTCGGACCCTATTCTGGAGCCTAACCTCACTGCCCCCGGCGGAAGAAAACTGGAATTTCTGCTCTGAGGCCGGGTAAAGAAGAGGTTACTCTTCTTACCGCTGTCTTAGACTGCCCCTTTGGCCCCGAGAACCCAAGCCCCAGCTACTTCCGTGTCCGGCGGCCCCGAGACCGGAAGCGGAAGTGCGCGCGGCGGCCGGCGGCGGCGGCGGCGCGGGCTGCGCGGGCTGCGCGGCGCGCCGCGGTGGGAGTGTCTCCGGCCGGCCTGCAGGTGTGGCCCGGCCCCTCGGGAGGGAGAGGAGGGCTCGGCGGGCGCGGGGAGGTGCCGAAGGGTCGAGAACCGCCGCTCGGCTGAGGTGCTTCCTCCTCGAGGTCGTCCGGGGGCCGGCGTGAGGCCCGCGCAGCTAGGGCCTGGCGTCTGGGCGCCCACCGCTCGGTCCCTCGCTCTCGGGTCCCCCCCGGTCTGGGAAGACAGGTGTGTCGTCCTGTCGAAGGGGAATTCCTCAAGTACAGTCCGGGTCCCGCAGCTCAGGAGTGTGGTGACACCCCCGCCCCAGTCCTCACGTGTTCGTTCTCCCGCATTTGTAGGGAAAGCGCATTCTTTCGTGGGGGGGGGGCCCTACCCCTACTTCTCGTATTAGTAAATAGCGTTTTATTTTGCGAGGTGTTTGATATCTTGCTTTAGCAACCGGAAAGTTAAGTGTTGGTGCACGTGTGCAAGCTGCGTTGAGTGACTTGTCATATTTACTTGAGAAATTGAATGAACCCTCGGTCTAGGGATGAATTAGATGACAGGAGATTTTTTTTTTGTTGTCGATTGACAGTTTGCAGTCTCTTCGTTTAAGATCTGTTATCCTAAATTCTGTTCCTTTTCCTTTCCTTTCTCTTTTCCCTTTATTTTCTTCCTTTTAAGAGATCTTTTAGTTTGTGACTTTTACTTCGGCTGTTGTGGCCATCAGTTTTTTCACTGTGAAGTGAGGGTATTTTAAGAAAAGCTGTTTCTTAGTTATGTCGCAGATGTTGTTATCAAGGAAAAGTAGACAATTCAGTGCTTTTCAAGTCAGTAAGCTTCAAAACATATGGGACTTCAGGAAAAAGATGATGTAACCCTTATTAGTACTGGACATTCAAGTTGAGTTGGCCATAAATGGAATGCATTTTGTAACAATGGGGTTAGAGGTCACTTCTGAGAAATGAGGAAAAAATGAACTCTGGAGGAGAATTAAGCATCAGATTTCTGTTTTATGAGTGAAAGGTTTGTTTCCAAAAAGAGTACATGCCTTGCCTTGCTTTTTTAGAAAGAATCAAAATTTTTTGTAAAGACTCCTGAAATTGATTGTTGCAATTTATATTGTACGATGAACAGGCATTTTAAGTCATTCTTTGATTCTTGTGATGTCATATTGCATATTGTTGTTTTGTGTGTATGTGTGTGAGTGTGCATAGGCATGTGCCTTCTTAGGATAGCTACACTGAATTCTTCTTTTTTTTTTTTTTGAGTCAGAGTCTCACTCTGTTGCCCGGGCTAGAGTGCGGTGGCGTCAGCCTAACTCACAGCAACCTCAAACTCCTGGGCTCAAGCAATCCTACTGCCTCAGCCTCCCAAGTAGCTGGGACTACAGGCATGCGCCATCATGCCCGGCTGATTTTTTCTATGTATTTTTAGTTGGCCAATTAATTTCTTTCTATTTTTAGTAGAGACGCGGTCTCACTCTCGCTCAGGCTGGTTTCGAACTCCTGACCTTGAGTGATCCTCCCGTCTCGGCCTCCCAGAGTGCTAGTGCTAGGATAACAGGCGTGAGCCACTGTGCCCGGCCTTATACTGAATTATTCTTGAGGAGTGTAGATTGTTTGGCACACTTTCACTGGGGTGACCTCAGTGAACGGGGCTTTGTACATGGGGAAACAGCGTGACGGAAATAGTTATAGTCCTTGCTGCTATGGAAATTTCATTCTAGCTGAGAAGACAGATTTTAAATTAATAATGACAAGGGCAATATGGAAACATGGAACAGGAGAACTTGAGAAAGAGTTCAGAGAAAACAGTTGAAAAGGGATAGATGTTTGAACCTATAAAATGAGTTGTATGTAAACAAGGAGTCTTGCTGTGGATTAGGATTGAGGAAGAGACTTGAGAGAACATTCCAGATGCTCAGTCCCTCAGGTAGTACAGAGCCTGGTGTGTTCCAGGAGCTGAGAAAAGCCAAGGAAAAGCGGAGTAAACAAAGTGCTGAGTGGATGAGCCAGGTTAGAGAGGAAGGCAGGTCCCTGAAGGTCATGACAAACTTGGGACTTTATTTTAAGGCCATAGGGAAGTCATTGAATCAGAGTTTTAAGTAGGGGAGTGACATGCTTATGTTTGTGATTTAAACGAAACACTAGCTCCTGGATTGAGTGTGGAGTTTGGGGTGGACGCGAATGCATGCAGAGTTCACGAATAAGTTCAGGCTTGGATGATGGTAGTTGGGGCTTGATGATTATAGAACTGGAAAAGTTAGAATGTTTGAGATGCCTGAAGGAGGTAGAATTTTGAGAATTTGATGATTGGTGTATTCTCTCTATGACATGCGCAGGGGTCATCAAACTATGGCCCATGGGCCAAATCTGGTCCAGTACTGGCTTATATAAATAAAGTTTTATTGGAACATGTTTGTCTGTGGTTGTTTTTGCACCACAACCATGTAGTTAATTATTTGTGACAGAGAACACATGGCCCACAAATCTTAAGACATTTAGTATTTGGCCTTTTGCAGAAAAAGTTTGCCAGCCTCTAATATATAAAGTACCTGGCGCTCATCGAGTGTGCTGATGGCGGCTGGATATGAAATACTGAACGAAATGGACACAGATCTGTACTTAATAAAGTTTACATCATAGTTGGAGAGAGAAAGAGGCAAAAATCAAATAAATATAAAATCACAACTTGATAAGGGGAGGAAAATAAGAGATATTTTGAGGGAATATGAGAGGAGAAATGATCCTTTTATGAGTTGGGAGGAGCCAGTAGAAATCACCAGGTGCTCTTGTCTGAAAGGTGGCTCAGGGCCCAATATGTTGCTTATCGAAATAAAGTCCCTGTAAGGGTTTTTAGCTTGGCCACCCTGCTGGAGACCTATAAAAATGGGATTAACTGGGCCAAGCCCTTGCTTGGTTCTCTGCTTTCATTCTCTCCCCTTCTTTTATCTCAATCTCTCTTTTATTGCAGGGAAGACACCTACCGAGACCTTAAACCCTGGCACTGGTGTCATGGTGAGGAAATTGGGGGTTCTGATGGCTGAGGGGTGGATAACTATGTTCTCTGGGCCCTGTCCCCTCTCCTTGTGCCACCTCTCCAACTGAGGAAGAAAGGGGAGGACATCTTTTCTTCCATGCGTGACCTCTAGAAGGAACTGGTATGGGAGGAGGGTCCCACGGCAGACCTGGAGCTCTGTGTTTAATTCTGGAGTCTGCCTGCAGAGTGAGGCTGCTCCAGGGCCATCCCAGCCATCCCTGGCGAGACCTGGTGAAAACACTTTTGGTTGTATAAATTGAAATTAATTAAGATTCAATAAAGTTAAAGACTCAATTTCTGAGTCATCCCAGCCACATTGCTCATGTGCTCAACAGCCACACGTGGTAGTTGCACCCCTTTTTGGAAAGTGCAGGCATGAAACATTCCCTTCGTCACAGGTGTATTTGACAGTGTTGATCTGGAGAATTCTGAAATTAAAAGGCCATCTGGTTTCTCAATGCAATGAAAGTCCTGCTTTCACAGGTATAAAAGATTACCAACTGCTTATGTAAGTGTTGGGAGGGGTCCTAGGAACTTCACAAAAAGTAAGAGGTCAACCCCAAATTTGTGATAAGGAGTTTAGGAAAAATTCGAAACAAGCAGTTTAGGAAGAACTCCAAGCTAGGAAGGAAAGGCCCTGCCTTCACGAATCAGCAGAGTTACAAGAGAGCCAAAACTTACACTTTAGGACTTGTCCAAATCGTAAAAGAAAGTAAAACATTTTCAGGTTGGTGTGCCATATGATCTCTGTTTCAACTGCTCAATCAAGTATAATATTGCAGCATCAAAACAGCCATATGTAAACAAATGGATGTGGCTGTGCGCCAATAAAACTTTATTTACAAAAACAGGTGGTGGGCCAGATGTTTCGCCCCCTTGGTATAGAGAGAGCTCCGCGTCTGAACATCCTTGCGCCAGGTCTCCCTTCCCCAGTGATAACCAGTTGTCCCACACAGTGGTGGGGTGGTCTTTGCTGAGCCAGAACATGTGTGCTATTTTAGGAATCAGTCACCTTTGAGGATGTGGCCGTGGGGCTCCTCCAGGAGTGGGCATTGCTGGATTGTGTGCGGAGGAACCTGTGCAGATACATGATAGTGGACAACTGCAGGACCCTGGCCTCGAGGGGTAAGGTTGGCGTCACGCGGTCTCTTAAGCCTCAGCTCTTGGGACAGGGAGGAGGGTGTTTGTGCTTTACGTCCTTGTGAAAGAGCTTTACTATTTATTAGCAATTGGGTGAAATCACTTTACTATCTGTAGCACTTGCTCAGCCTCACAGTCTGAAGCCCATGTGGAAGCCAGGGCTGGGTGAGAGTTTGTGCCCTCACTTCCTCACCACATGCATCTTTCTCCTCGGGCAGGAACTCCACCATGCAAACCCAGTCCAGTCTCCCAGCTGGGGCCAAGAGCAGCAGAACAAGGGATTCTCCAGGTCACGGGTGCAGGTGAGTCCTAGGCAGGCTGGAGGTCTCCTGACCTGCTTGCTTAGGGGGCCGGCCCCAGGAAGTGACGTGTCAGGCCGAGAGCATTTTTAAAGGCCCTTTATTCTGAGAGAACATCTGAGGCTATCTGGGGTGAGGTTTCTCAAGTTCCCTTAGCTTCTCTTCTGTGGTCACGTTCTTTCCTCCTCTCATACTTTCCTTTAGTCTCTGATAAAGGTCTGTTCAGGTTTCTCTCTCTCTTTTTTTTTTTTTTAAATTGACATGTAACTCACACAATGAAATCCACCCTGTTAAAATGTACAGTTCAGTGGTTCACAACATCGTGCAGCCATCATCACTATCTAATTCCAGAGCGTTTTCATTACCCCCCCAAAAGCAACCACATCCCCATTAACACTCACTCCTCATCCCCCCTCCCTCAGCACTCGGCCACCACTAATCTGTTTTCTGTCTCTATGGATTTGCCTGTTCTGGGCATTTTCTACAATGTAATCATGTAATATGTAGCCTTTGGCATCTGGCTCAGTCCATTTTGTGTTGCTATAACAGAATGCTACAGACTGGGTAATTTATGGACAATATAAGTTTATTTGGCTCACAGCTCTGAGGGCTGGGAAGTCCAAGATCAAGGGGCTGCATCTGGTGAGGGCCTTTTTGCTATGACACGCCAGAGCACATCACATGGCCAGAGAGCAAGAGAAGATTGCACTCGCGTTTATAACGAGCCCACTCTCATGGGAACTAACCTACTACACCCATGATAACGACATTAATCCATTCATGAGGACAGATCTCTCATGACCTGATCACTTCTTAAAGGTCCTACCTCTCAACACTGTTGCATTGGCGATTGAGTTTCCAACACTTTGGGGGACACATCCAAACTATAGTGTATCTTTCTTCTTTCACTTAGCATGTTGTTAAGATCTATCCATGTTGTAGCATGACTCAGAACTTCATTCATTTTTATGGCTGAATAATATTTCACTGTATGGATATGCCACATTTTGTTTATCCATTTATCAGCTGATCGACAGTTGTATTGTTTCTGTTTTTTAGCTATTGTGAATGATGGTGCTGTGAACATTTGTGTACATTTATGTGGACATGGTTTTAATTCTCTTGGGAATATACTTAGGAGTGGAATTGCTGGGTCATGTGGTAACTCTTATGCTTAACTTTTTGAGGGATCTCCAAGCCGCTTTCCAAAGCGGGTGCACCATTGTACATTCCCTCCAGTGGTGGACGACAGTTCTGGTTTCTCCACATCCTCATCCACACTTAGTGTCTAATTCTTCTTTAAATTTAACATTTCCGTGCCTGTTCTTTGTCTAGTTGCTTCTTACTTGTTTTTCTAATAACACCCCATTTCTGTCAGTATCAGTCTGAATCCTCATAGAATCCTTAGCTAGGAAATCACCTCTCATTTCTCCCTGACTGCTGTATGACTCCCAAATTCCTCCACAGCCCTACTCACAGATGCCTTCTTCCCTTTCAGTGTCTTCCCAAGTTTGGGGTCAATATTTAAAAAAAAGCCTACATACACACATGCACACCACACACACACACACACATCACATATTTTCAATTTCATCCCACTGTTTCTTTCTCAAATGAGTTATTTTTTTTCCAAATTCATTTTAGACTGGGAATCTCAACTTAAACCCAAAGAGTTGGCTCCTGTGCAGGATATATTGGAAGAAACACTGTGCAGTGACATGCAAATGGTAAGATTCATGGGGTTATCCTTGGTTCCCTACCACGGTAGCAGCTGAGGTATACGTGAGTTAGAAATCAGCGGGGCCAGGGAGATGTTTGAGGCAGGGGAAGCAGTGTCTCAGGGGAGCGTCTGTGGCTCCTAAATTTGAGCAAACCCCAGCTGTCACTCAAGATTCTTTTTTTCTACAAGGTTCCCCCACGTCAACATTTTTATAAATGTGAGCCAGACATCCAGTATGCGAAATACGATTTATTTCTCGACAATTACCAGAAAAATGCCTCCTAGTAGAGAAGCCCTGTGAAAATCACGAATAAGAGCAAGCCCCGTAGCAGAGCCAGCAACGTACGTGACGTAAAGAGCTCCAGCTGTCTAAATAAGGCATGTCTTGAAAAATGCTGAGAACATGGGAAGGGCAAGGCTGGGAAACAGCTCAGGATCAGCCAGTTTGATTAATTCCGGTGGGACTTAGGGCACAGGGGCTGTCTCCGGTTGCCAGGTACTTGGCCCCGGGTGGTTTAGGTCAGGGCAAACATCGGCTGGGTGTGTGGGAGTTGGATAAGGAGGGGCGCAGAGCAGAGCATAGCTCGGGTCGCAGGGGAGTTGGAAACAGCTTTGGCCATTAGTGTGACAATTTGAGAGTGGTGGATGCCAGATACACCAGTACCAGTACTGAGTCTAAGAAAACGGAGAACAATGTTCACGTTCAGAACTAAGGGCTCCTGACCTTTCTTTCTTTGTTTTTGGGTGGCTTAAACAACAGAAATTTGTTTTCTTGAAGTTCTGGAGTCTGGAAGTCCAAGATCAAGGGGCACCAGGCTTGGGTTCTCCTGAGGCCGCTGTCCTTGGCTTGCAGATGCCACCCTCTTGCTGCCTCATCATATGGTCATCCCCCGACGACAGCCTCAACTTCCTGTAGGGACCTGTCTTGGGTGTTTCTGGAGGCTCTTGGCCTAACCTATCCAGGGCCCCTCAGAGCCACAAAGGGGTCAGGTCATCTCTGTGTCTGTGGCGTGATCAGTCCTCAGAGACCCTTGTTGGCGAGTGGCTGGTGCCCGCCGTGGACTGGGGGGGTCACCAGGTCTGACACTGCCAGATGCCAGACCCGTCCATGTGCCTCCACTTCTGGTGGCACTGACCCCCAGACAGAAAACAGCCGCCAGGCCGCATCCGTGCTGCTCAGCACCGTCTGCGTCTTTTCCTAGGGGCCAGCGCTCTTCCCGAATATGCAGATGGGGCCCTTGGTGGGAGAGAGGGGGACACCATTGCCTCAAGAAGACCGGCCAGCTCTCCAGGTGTCTCCTTGGTCTGCGGGATGGACAGTAAGCCTGGGAGATGGTGTGCTGAGGGCACCAGCCACTGGGGGAGGGCAGAGAGGGGAGATGGGCATTGGAGCCAACGTGTGGGAGCTGAGGGTATGCAGGAGCCCAGGCTGTGGGCTCTGATTGGTGGAGTCTGTTTCTGTGTTGCATGCAGTTGTCCCCACGGTGGGGCCAGGACACAGGGGCAGTCCTGGGTGAGGGGCTGCCTGCTGGACCCTGGGCCCTGCATTTCCTACTCCAGCCTTTCATCTTCCAGTCTCACCTCCTGCCCCAGCCCCACCCCTTCCATGACCTTGGATTTGACAGGAACTGGTAGGTCCCGTGACCTGGGGGCTGGGCAAGGAGTGTCCAGGCTGGTGAAGACCTCTCTCGGCTCAGGGCCCTGGGTTTCCTTACCAAGGCAGGGAGAGAATGGGGCAGGGACACTTGAAGGCACATCCTGAGTCCTGAGGAGAAGGGGCCTCTTCCTACCTGTCACCTCCCCTGAGGCACTTGCTTCTTTTACCTTCTACCTGCCACCAAGTCCTGCTCATGATTCTTCCAAAATTCAACCTACCTCTGCCTGCTTTTTCCAATCCTGCTGCCACCACCACCCAGCCCAGAGACACTTATTTCTCCTGGACTCCAGGACTGTGCCCGACAGGCTCCTGGGCCCTACGCTGGACATGGAGGCCACAGGGATCCCTTAGAGGTACAAGTCAGGCCAGGCGTGGTGGCTCACGCCTGTAATGCTAGTGCTCTGGGAGGCCGAGGCCGGAGGATCCCTTGAGGTCAGGAATTTGAGACCAGCCTGAGCAGGAGGGAGACCCTGTCTCCACAAAAAATAGAAAAATTAGCTGGGTATGGTGCCGTGTGCCTGTAGTCCCAGCTACTCAGGAGGCTGAGGCAGGAGGGTCGCTTGAGCCCAGGAGTTTGAGGTTGTAGTGAGCTGTGATGACACCACTGCATTGCAGCCTGGGTGACAGAGGGAGACTTTGTCTCAGAAAAGAAAAAAAAAAAAGAGATTCAAGTGAGGGTGGGAGGAGAGTTCCCATCCTCACTAACTGCCCTCATTCATTCCTGTCCACCTCTGAGCCCCGTTTTCCCTCTACCCTCAGCCTCCTGGCCGTTCCCTCTGTCCCGTGTTGCAGCTTTCCCCCTGCTGGAGCCTGCTCGGAGTATGCCACCTCCCAGCCCCCGCCTGGGCCCCTCTCTGCTCCCCATTTGGAGTTGAACTTTTGTGACGGCGATTAGCTTTGTACTGAGGTTAGGTAAACCTCAGCAGGGTGTGCCCATTCGTTTATCAGTGTGTTCCCCAGTGCTGTGCCAGTCATGCAGGTTCGGTTCGGGCGAACAGCTGTGAATGGATCCCCTCGGCTGTTTGACACAAATCTGTGACCCCTGTCGCTCTGTCCAGGGACTGAAAGTGGCTGTGCAGATTCAGAAGATGGTGATGCTGGTGCCCACGCTGGGCCACCTTGACCCGTGGGTGGCCGGGGCTTCTGGTGAGTGAGTGTGCCATGCGGCTCTGCTGTCATTGTGTCCTCCCTGGGAACGTGTATCCCATCCCACCTGCATTTGCTCTGACTGCAGGCACTGCCGTGCCTCTGTAGGAGGGAATTCCTACAGCCACCTCTCATTGTTTGAGTGTTCAAGGGGATGGGCACTGTTGGTCACAGATCCTTCTGTTAAGAGAGGGCCCACTCAGCCACTGTGGCAAAGGCCAGACTTCCCTTTGGGCAACATGAAATTCTTGACTACGCAATTATGTCGAGAGTTTGAAAATGACAACCGAATTTACTATAAATGGACTGGGTTTTAACTGAGCTTTTAAAAAATGAGGTTCACAGCAACACTTCCCAAGAAGTGGGGAAAAGTTAGTTCTAGAAGACAGATAACATTTTAGCCTTAGTGGCAAGATGTTTGTTTCCTTCCAGTTTGACTTCTAGTAAGAGTCATAAACTTTGTTTCTTCAAAATGTCATCCACTCCTGAGTTTGGAATGTGTGTTATGTCACTGACAGGAAGTCATTCTTAGGTTTAGGTTGCATGCTGCTCTTCAGGGTATCTTTGGTAAGCTTGCTGGGCTGGGCTCTTACTTTGGCTGTGGGTCAGGTTTACGTACTGAGGGGAAGTCTCTGTCAGGAGGGGGAGGTGAGGGTGCAGGGGGACAGGGATGGCCAAGGAGTCGCTCGCTTGTCTGTCCTAGGCCAGAGGGAGGATGCCTGGTATGGGGCAAAGGGTGACAGTGGAGATTTGAAGGCAGGTGGGAAGGACATTTCCTTTTTAGGCAGAGTCACAGGGTGGTATTGGGTCATCTGTTCCCTGCTTGTGCTGAGTTCTGGGGCAATGCCAGCCATGCAGAGTAGGGGGCGGAGGAAGGGGCGGGCAGCTGGGGAGGAAGAGTCCTAAGGCTGAGTTGGGGGAATGGTGGGTGCCACAGGAGCTCTGGAGTCTCCTGGTGACATGAGACTGTGGCTCTTGGGATATGGATATGGAGGGCTATGTGTGTGTGTGTCTTTCTCTTTGTGTGTATGTCTGTGTGCGTGCTTGTGTGCTGGTCTGTGTGTATGTGTATGCATGCATGCATGCGTGTGGTGTGTGCATGTGCATGTGTGTGTGCAAAAGCATGCGTGTTCCACCATGACCGTGCGCGCGCGTGTGCTGGCACATGCACACATGTGGTCGCTCACAGGGCGGGCGGCCTCTGGGCCTGTGAGTGGCTCACTGGGCTGGGCACTGACCCTCGCACCTCTTCTCTTCTCCACTAGCTCTGCCTGCAACGGGCCCCGCCCTGCTCCAGGAGGATGGCACACAGGAAGAGGCCATGGCTCCTGGGTTGCTGACCACCTGTTCACAGGTAAGTAAAAAATCCTGCTGTGCCCACAGCCTGGACTTGTTCCCTTCCTGTGACCGGCCTGGAATCTCTCGACCCTCTGGGCCTCGTGCAGTCAGTGGGAAGCGGCCTGGGCAACAATCCCACCCCTCACTCAGACCCCTCCCCAGGCTGTTGAGCACTAGGAGGGAAAACAAAGCAGGGATGTGAGCTGCCCTGCTTTCGTGGTCTTCGTGGTCTTGCTGAGCAAAGAGTTCAGTCATTGGCCAGATAGTTCTCTCCTGCCTGCAACGTGCTCAGGTCTGCTGGACCCTGGAGCGAGAGGGGGTACAAATCTGCAAGGACATCTTGGCTGGTTGTCAATCGATAAGTCCTTTCGTGAAGTGAAAGCCTTTCAACATTAGTTATAGGCTCTTGCTGCTGTCACTCAGGGAGTGGAGACTAGAGAGAGAGGAGTTCTCTTTCTGAAGCCTGAGCCAGGGGGCAGATTTTGTAGGACCTCAGAAGCCTGTCTGAAAATGCTCTGCACGGGTCTTCCCTTCCCCAGGCCTGCTGGTTTCCACCGTCCTCTTGAGTCTTGGTGGGGGTGGTCCCTGGCTGAGCCAGGATGGATGTGTGTTTTAGGAACAAGTCACCTTTGCAGATGTGGCTGTGGTGTTCACCCCAGAAGAATGGGTGTTTCTGGACTCCGCCCAGAGGAGCCTGTACAGAGACGTGATGCTGGAGAACTACAGGAACCTGGCCTCTGTGGGTAAGGCTGGCCTTGTTGCTGCATGCACACACTTACGCAGCAGCCATGGGTCTCAGGAACTGTGCGGGTTTGGGAAGCCAAGAGGTGAAAAGACAGATAAGTCCCACACTTGTGGTGTCTGCAGTCTAGTGGCCTTTCCATGGAAATGAAGATCTGTCTGCCACATTCTGTCTGTGGTGAAAAGCATCCAGGCTTCTCAAATATATTCCTGAGCTAGGCCCTGGGCTTTCAGGACTAGGGAGCCCTAATATCCTCTGGGACCCAGTGAGGGAACTTGTATTTAGTTCCTTAGCGAAATAGCTTTGCTGTGTCCATCAGAATTCAGACGGGCTAATTTTGTTGCTCCCGTCTCCAGAGCCCCTAATGACTCCAGAGTATCAGTCCCAGTGTCACGGTGGGACAAAGTTCACCCACACTGTGCATCTTTTCCCACAAGCAGGAGATCAACTCTGCAAACCCTGTGCGTTGTCCCATTTAGAGCAAAGAGAAGAGCTGTGGACCAAGGAGAGAGGAGACGTCTCAGATACCTGTCCAGGTGAGTGCCAGGTGGATCAGGTGAGCACCAGCTCCGGTCAGTGAGAAGAGTGCTAGATTGGGAACTTATCAATCAGGGAAACATTTTCAGTGCCCTTGACTGAGAGGTTTGGTTGAATGCCCTTAGTCAATTCCATCTTCTTTCCTCTTTCCCTTTCCTTTTAATCTCTTATATTTTACTCTGATTGCATAGAAAGATTTGTCCTGCCTCTTCTTCATCTTTAGTATTTCCACATGTATATTTTATTCATTTCCTCCCAACTGTCCATTCTTGCAAATGATTTTCCTTTATGTTAGTCACAATCTTCTTAGAATCCTTTCTCAGTAAATTATCTACTATTTTCAACCTTTATTCCTATAATTAAATAATGCTTCACATAGCCAAATGCCTTAAAATTTCCCTTCCCTCTTTGATATGTTCCTACACTTTGCAATTTTTTCCCCCATATTTAGGATCAATATTTAAAAAGAAATAATCCAGGTGTGCCTTGCTTACTTTTTTCATCACCTCGATCCCACAATTTCTTTCTCTTTGTCCGTAATTATTCCCCTAACTCACTCATTTCAGAACCTCAGCTTCAACCTGGAGAGTCAGTTCCTGGTGAAGATATTTTTATGGAGATTCCGTCCATTGGCATGAAAAGGGTAAGGTTCACAAGGGATTATTCTGGTCCTCTATGGTAGGAAGAGTCTGGGGCTGCTGTAGGTTAGAAAACCAACACAATAGCTCAGATTCGAGGCAAGGGGTGCCTGTCCAGGAGAAGCAATTTCTTGGGAGAGAGTTGGTGAGTCATGAATTAGCAGAAAATTCTAAATGTAGATCAAGACTTGTGTTTTCATAGAGTTCCCACAAGTAACCATTTTCACAAATGTGACATAGATACTGAGTGTTTAAAAGTTAATTTAGTCTTAATTCAGAAAAACTGCATCTAAAAAGCCCATGAAAGTAATGAAAAGATGGCTCTTTGTACCAGAACATCCACCCTGTTCCATTGTCTGGGGTAGAAATGGTACAGATTCACTAAAACGGTAAAAGTGGTAGATATAGAAATGTCTGTCTCTTATATTCAGTTCGCATGGGGAAGAATATCTGTGAATGCAATAAAGTCTTTGGTCTTCACATTTTCCTTAATTGACGGGAGCAACCTCAGCCTGGAGAAAAACTAGAAATATAATGAACTTGAGAAATGTTTTAACAGCATCGAACCACTTTTCCAGTACCAGAGAATTCATGCTGGAGAGGCCCCCTACGGATGTCAAGAGAGTGGAAATTCCTTCTTCCAGAGTGCTCATCTAATCGTGCCTGAGAAAATCCGTAGTGGGGATAAAACCTATGCATGTAACCAATGTGAAAAATCCTTCAGATACAGCTCTGACCTCATCAGGCACGAGAAGACTCATACCGCAGAGAAGTGCTTTGAATGTCAAGAATGTGGGCAAGCCTTCAAGTATTCCTCGAACCTGCGGCGACACTTGAGAACCCATACTGGAGAGAAGCCCTTCGAGTGTAGCCAGTGTGGGAAAACCTTCACAAGGAACTTTAACCTGATTTTGCACCAGAGAAACCACACAGGAGAGAGGCCCTATGAGTGTAAGGATTGCGGGAAGGCGTTCAACCAGCCATCATCCCTCAGGAGCCATGTGAGGACTCACACAGGAGAGAAGCCCTTCGAGTGCAGCCAGTGTGGGAAAGCCTTCAGAGAACACTCATCACTGAAGACCCACCTGCGGACCCACACCAGAGAGAAACCGTATGAATGTAATCAGTGCGGCAAGCCCTTCCGGACAAGCACTCACCTGAATGTGCACAAGAGGATACATACGGGGGAGAAACTGTATGAGTGCGGGACTTGTGGTCAGGTCTTGAGTCGTCTCTCGACCCTGAAGAGTCACATGCGAACTCACACTGGGGAGAAGCCCTACACATGCCAGGAATGTGGGCGAGCCTTCAGTGAGCCCTCCTCCCTCAGGAAACATGCGAGGACTCACAGTGGCCAGAAGCCCTATGCGTGCCAGGAATGTGGGCGAGCGTTTGGTCAGTCTTCACACCTCATTGTGCACGTCAGAACGCACACTTCGGGGAGACCCTATCAGTGTAATCAGTGTGATAAAGCCTTCAGGCACAGCTCCTCACTCACTGTGCACAAAAGGACCCACATGGGGAGAGAGAACATTAGGAATGGAGGCCTGCCTTTATCAGCATCTCATTCCTATGGTGGGCCCCTTGCCAATTAACTTTCAGTTTGTAGAAATATAAACATTTGGGGCTATCACTCTTCCTCACAATACTTCTTTGGCAGCATCTTACGTTTTGATGTATAACATTTTCATTTTGGTTTAATCTTAAGTATTGTCTTAACTTCCATTATCACTTTTTCTTTGACCCATGAGTTATTTGGAATTAGATTTTTCAATACCAGTACATGGATATATTTTCAGAGAGGTATAATGACATAGTGAAATGCATACATTTTAAGCATACTGTTGGATGAATTGGACAGATGCATACATGTATGTAACCAACACACCATTCCAGATGTAGAATGTTTCTGTCATTCTGGAAGGTTCCTGCATGTTATATGGCTGTTTCTTAATTGCCTTTCTGTTTTTGGTTTCTAATTTAATTACATGGTGAGCAGAGTATGTAGCCCTTGTGTTATTGAATCTGAGGTATTTGTTGAGGTTTGCTGTTAGATGTAGTGTGGCTTATCCTGCTAGTTGCTGACCAACTTGCCGCATCTCCATTAGAACAGAACGTGGGTTTTTTGTTCAGGTCGGTAATTCAGACACCTCCATCTCCCACCCCTTCTTGCAGCAAGGGCAGGAGGCCATGTGCCCCAGTCCTGGCAAGCCTAAATATGGGAAGTCACTGGATATGCCTCCACGGAAAGGTGCTGCACAGAAATGGGTTCATTTAGCCAGATCTCTTCTTGCCTTTTCGACAAGCAGACACGATGTGCAGAGCCAGAGAAACCATCCTGTGGCCAGAAATCACAACCATCCTGGTTCCCTAACCTAAAAAATAGTTAAAATATATTTGTAGTATTGTCATCTTTGTGTAACTGCACCAGCCCTGGACTATTTATTTCTGGACGTCCTGTTACATGAAAAAAATGCATTTCTTACTAGTATTAGACATTTTGTGGGGGGGTTATTTCAGCCAAATGCAATCCCTGATGCACTTAGCATATGCCAATTTTTTTCCTTTTGAGACAGAGTCTCACTCTGTTGCCTGGGCTAGAGTGCTGTGGTGTCAGCCTAGCTTACAGCAACCTCAGACTTCTGGGCTGAAGCAATCCTTCTGCCTCAGCCTCCTGAGTAGCTGGGACTACAGGCATGTGTCACCATGCCTGGCTAATTTTTTCTATATATTTTTAGTTGTCTAGGTAATTTCTTTCTATTATTTTTTCAGTAGAGATGGGTCTTGCTCTTGCTCTGGCTGGTCTCGAACTCCTGAGCTCAAACGATCCACCCGCCTTGGCTTCCCAGAGTGGTAGGATTACAGGCGTGAGCCACCATGCCTGGCCAAATATGCCAATTTTTAATAAATACTTTGTGGGTGGTTGAAATCAGTGTATGGTATTCTACGTATGTCCACTAGATGGAGCATGTTGTTTGTGTTTACACACCACTCACACATTTATAACTATTGATCTCTGACATATCATTATTGAGAGAGAGATGTTAAACTCTTCCATCATGACCATGGATTGTCAAATGAAGAGGTTTTGACACTGGACACATTTCCAGCACATTGGTACTTTTATTCTTTTAAAGTGACTATCTTTTCCCCTAATGCTGAGCATTCAACCATCACAGTGATAGCAAATACTTACTTAGAGCTTACTGTTAACAGATGGCAGCCACTGCCTGAAGCTCTGCATCCTTTAATTTCATCCTCACAGTGACACTGTGCGGTAGGTACTGTTATCATCCCCAATTCACAGAGGAGGAAGCTGAAGCCCCGCAAGTTAAGGTGAGTTATTCCAGGTCACCCAAGTGGCAGGTGGCAGGTCTGTCCGCAGTGCTGTCAAAAAGATGAAAGATGGCAGATGTTGGCAAGGATGCGGAGAAAAGAGAACCTTAGCGGACTGTTGATGAGAAAGTGAATTAGCCCAGTTATTGTGGAAAATGGTATGGAAGTGGCACAAAATCTTAAAATGTGGCATTGCGTTGGAAATTAAGCAGCAAGAAAGCGGCTGAAAGGGGGTAAGGAAAGTGCTACTGGAGGTTCGGAAAAGGTTATATGGTGGGGAAGCCATTGGTAAGAATGCTGTCTGTGGTAACCTGGGAGAGAGAATGTGTATTTGATGAACGTGAGGGGGGAAGGAAGCTTTCTCCCGTCTCCCCTTTGCCCCCAGTGTTCCCCCTGAGCACCTGGAGGTGTCCATGGAAAAGAAGCCATGAGAGGGTGAGATCTCCCCTTACATCTCAGCCTCTCAGATTCTCTCCCCTTTGTACCAGCCCACACTTGGCTTTTAGCCGTTTGTTAAAAATTTTAGCAGAATTTTACCCTTTCGTCTAGTGGCTCTGTCTTTGTCCCCTGCTACAGGTGAGCTGCTGCAGGTTTTCCCTAGATTCCAGGCCAGTAGGTTGTGTGCAACCTCAGCTCACTGGTAGGTTCAAGAAAGGTTATGTTTTTGTCAATTATTTTCTTGTTGCGAGATGACAGCAATGCCTGCTAGGTTTCTACATCCAAGAGGGAAGCCAGAAACGGGTGTTTCCTTCCTAAATCACGCTGCTTTTTGGAATTGTGGATTGGAACTTTATCTTCCTCTTTTCTGCACGTTCTCTGAGATCAGAGACTTGAAGTTGTTCAATCTGACTTCGTTTAAGCCTAGCACTGTGCTGGGAAGAAAACGAGCTTTCAACGTGCTTGTTGAGTGTGTATGAATTCATCTTGAGGCAGATGTTCCCAGGTGGAGTGTGCATGGTCTGTGAGTCCACTGGGCTGCAGGTATCTGTGGACTTCTTTCTCCCATCCACATGGGGCTGGAACCAGGACCTCTGAAATTCACCACCACTTAGCAGTCCCTGTGCAGAGTGAAGAGGGAGCAGAGTGAAGAGGGAGCACAGTGCCTGTGATAATTTGTTTTATGGCAACCACAGGAATCTAACAAGCTGTAACTTGGATCTGAATGTAGGATCCAGCTTGCCTGCGTTTGAATCTTGTTCTATCACTCACTAGCTGTGTATCTTTGGGCATGTTACTGAGTTTTTCTGTGCCTGTTTCCTCATCCATAAAATTGGAGTAATAAAAGTATATCCCACAAAGGGTTCTTACAACAGCCAGACTCAAATGAGCAAGTAGCATGTAGTATGTGCTCAGTGTTTACTATTATTATTATAAAGAATACACCAAGTAAGGCATAATGATGACTTGAAATCGAGCTTTCTTTTAACTCAGTGGAATCAGTTATGACAATTTGAATCTAATCTATTCCAAAATTTCCTTTTGATATAAAAATCTGAAGCTCCTAAAGCAATTTCTTTTCCCTTTTGTAATTACGCCTTTTCCTACAGTGTAACACCCAGAGCAGGAAATAAATGAGCTCTGGTGTCCTATGTAATATTTGCTTTTATATATTGTCTTAAATCATGGACTTTTGTAGATTTCACATATTAAGTGGGATCACATGGTGTTTGTCTTTCTGTGCCTGCCTTGTTTCACTTAACATACTCCAGGTTCATCCAGTTGCAAATGACAAACTTGCCTTCTTTTTAAAAGGCTGAATAATATTCCACTGTGTTTATATACCACATTTTCTTTTATCTGTTCATCCAAACAACACATATTTATTATGTGACTTTCTCTGTGTCAGGAATCTGGGGTGGCATAGTTAGGTCCTCTGCTTAGGATCGCTCCCAAGGCCGTAGTCAAGTTGTCTGTTGGGGCGAGGATTTCATCTCAAGTCTTGACTAGGGAAGGATTCACCTCCAAGCCCACTCACAGGGGCGGATGGCAAGCTCCAGTTCCTTGCTGGCTGTTGGTTGCAGCCATCCTTCCATTTCAACCATAGTATAATGTAAGAATAACTTTTATTTACACTGAGAAACCATAAATTTTGTGTGACTTACTTTATTATGATACTTGCTTTGTTGTGGTGGTCTGGAACGAAGTCCACTATATCTCTGAGGTACGTCTTTATGTGCTCATCAAATATTTGATGAATAAAATGGTGTAGAGTCAAGAGCTTCCCTGAACACAGGAGTCAGCAGACTGTGGAGTGATGGGTCAAAATTGGCTCACTGCCTTTTTTTGTATAGCCTATAAGGTAAGAATAGTTTCTGCATTTTAATTAACTAATTAATTCGTTAATTTTTTGAGACAGGGTCTCTCACTCTGTCTCCTGGGCTAGAGTGCCGTGGTGTCATCGTAGCTCACTGCAACCTCAAACTCCTGAGCTCAAGCAGTCCTGCCTTGGCCTCCCAAGGTGGTGGGAGTACAAGCATGAATCACCATGCCTGGCCAGAGTTCTTTCTAACTTCTAAGTTAATCCTATGGTCTTAATATTAATCTTTTGTAAGGTAATGTAAATATTTTAATTACTTGACTTTGAACTTTGTTTATGATGGTGTTTGTCACTTAGAGGTTTTAAGATTTTAACATTTCAAGTTTTTATTTTATTTTGCTTTTTGGTTCTTGATTTAGAAGGGTTTTATTAACTGGAGGTTATAGTTCCAGGCATCAGATATATTTCTGTTTATCATTTTAATAATTTTATTTTTGTTTTTAGGCTGATAGTTCATCAACCTTTATCTGTGCATCTTCAAGGTTTTGTGGTCTTGTAGAATTTCCATTGAAGGAAAGCAGGTAATACACAGTGGAAAGGGCATTTAGCTGGACCCGTTAGGAGTTCTACAGGTCATTTTTTTTTTTTTTTTGAAATGAAGTTTTTTGTATGTTCCTGACCTGAGATTAGAAACTATCTGTGTCTTGGTATGAAGATGAAAGAAGACGATGCTTATAAAATGGTTTACATTTCAGTTGCCTCTCGGTAGAGACTTAATTTATAGGAATCTTTCAGCCCCGCAGTCAACTCCAGCTGCAGGAATCACTTCATTTCCCTCCCACCCCCGCAGAAAGCTCCACGAAGGCCGGACCTGTGTGTCTCTCTTGATCTAAGCCATGGACATGGCGAGTAATCAGTGCTTTCGAATGAGTAAATAATTAAACACATAGAAATAGAGAACAAAGAAATAAAGAAATGCAGATCGTGGTATGAACATGCCAGTCTTTTTGGATGTTGTTGGTCTGAAAGTCCTTTTAGGCTGGTTTTCCTGCTTATAGAATTTTAGCATCTGGGGGAGTCTTTGTAGGAAGGAGCAGGAAGGAGCGGCTGTAGAAAAGGGCTTAACCCAGAGTAACTGAGAAGTTGGGCCACAGCTGGGCGACTGTAGGGTGAGAGTTCGCTGAGCACACCGTAGGGTACAAAGAAACTCCAGTTCCTCCAGGAATCAAATAACAAGTCTGCCCTCCACAACATCAGTCCAACCACTGATGGGATGAATTTCTGGAAACATACACAACAAAGTCTATTTTCCCGTCTTAACATCTCACGGAATGTTCAGATTTTTCCACAAAGAAAGAGGATATAGTTCAGAAGTTCTTTCTGTCATTATCAACCTGAAACAATAATTTTTAAGAAATGATATGTAAGACTGTACAAAGACAACCTTTGTACCTTTCTTTTTAAAAAGTTCCATTTTAAAAAGAAAATAAAAAATGTGTTAAAAAAGTAGATTTTAGCTTCTTGTGCCACAGAAATAACTATGTTAAAGGATAGGTATATTAATTTGCTTCACATATAGATAACCATTTCATTGTCTATATGTATCCCATGACATTATGGTATAAACCTTAAATATACACAATACAATTTATTTAAAAAGAGACATTTGGCCAGGCACAGAGGCGCACGCCTGTAATCCTAGCAATTTGAGAGGTCAAGGCAGGAGGATCCCTTGCACTTAGGAGTTTGAGACCAGCCTGGGCAACACAGACCCCATCTCTACCAAAAATAGAAAAATTAGCCAGGTATGGTGGCTTGTGCCTATAGTCCTAAATACACAGGAGGCTGAGGCAGAAGGATCACTTGAGCCCAGGAGTTTGAGGCTGCGGTGAGCCATGATGCCACCACTGCACTCCAGCTTAACAGAGTGAGACCTTGTCTCAAAAAAAAAAAAAAAAAAAAAAACTCCCTGAGTAAAGAGTCCCTATATACTTCACATAAATCCAACTAGCTGCTACTTTTCTCATCTGTCATGTGGGGCTGTAATCATACGTAGAGTCCAGAGAAGATGGAAGAAGAAGTGAGAAAATATAGCTGAAAGAGCTTTGTAAGTCTGAACTAGTAATGTTGGTTATTAGTGATCATTGCCATGAGTTATCTGATGCCATCACTGATTGTCCTTCCTGGTTTGGCAGTGGGTACAGAGTGCTTAGCAGAGGCACTATGCACTAGCCACTGGCCAGCTTGCCAAGAAAGCCTAAATCCCAGATAGCACTTATTTGAGCTAAATTAAAAAATACGCACACCATTTCCCCAACATTTGCCTCCTTTGAGGTGCCAGTGCTGAATAACTGTGAATAGAGTTGTATGTAGAGGAAAAAAATATAGGGTAATGTGTCTCTGAGTAGAATGTGCATCACTGCTTTGATCATCAATTTCTGCTTATTTAGTTACCCATGCATGGCACATAGTAGGTGCTCAGTAAGAATGTTCATGCATCAGAGACAAGGTGAGCACAGTTCCCTAAGGAGTAAAAGTAAAGGATCTTTATTCAATGACTTTAACCTTGTAAAAAAAAAAAAAAAAAAAAGGATCTTTAAAAAAGCAAACATTTACACTGAGACCGTTGCTAGTGGTTAGTGAGTCCAAGAGCCATCCGAGTGTGAGCCATCCTAGAGCATCACCTGCCGTCGCCAGCATGATAGGTGTGTGCTGCTCCGGTGGACCAGTTAGTGCTGTGCTCGGGGAGCAGTGCGTGTTCTTACCATGCTGGGACTAGAGGTGTCAGCAGATGTAGCCCTGCTGGAAATCGTGTACACCTCAGACTCAGCTCTCAATTTCCTCATCCCTTTGAACCATTTCCTGTATTGCTCCCGGACCTGTAGAGACAAGACATGTTCTGAGTCAGCTCACTGAGAGGGGTAGGGGTGAGGGCAGCAACAGTCCCTGGTGGGAGCGTGGCAGTGGTACCTGCTGGCTGAGGAGGCAGTACACCAGGAAGATGAAGACGCCCTGCAGCGTGTTGATGATGATGAAGAGGTAGGCCATCACCTGTGCAGCTGAGCCCACCTGCAGCATGCCCAGACACCACGTGCAGCCCAGGATGGAGAGCTGAGCCGTCGCTTTAAATGTGAGCATCCTGGGTTGGATGAGAAAGGAGGCCCGTGATACACCCAGAGGAATAGAATCAAGGCTACTCTCACCTCCGTCTGTGGGTGCCACGCTCTCACCTGTAGGTGATTTCTGAGACTGAATGTGGTCTGTCTGTGATACCCCACAGTACAAATGCCACTTGAGTCCAGGGAGGCATTTTGACTTGGACCAAAGAGGAGAGTCACACTTCATAATGAACATCTCAAAAGTTTCTGATGCCTTATGGAGATCCCTAATTTTGCTTAACCTACATTAAAGAGCATATACTGTGCACATGGCTCTGTGCTAGAGCTCGGACATGATAAATATTCATAACAAAGGGAAGATTTCCATTTTCATAAAGTTCACAGTCTCTTCAAATGAGTAGTACAGCCAAAGAATGATGTGCAAAATTTGGAAAGGATAATGGTAGGAACTAGGAGAAAGAACATTTAATTTTGCACAAGGGTGCCTGCAGCAAAAGACTGCCCAAGCCTCCAAGACGATTTGATGTTGACTAGGATTTTTCAGGAGGAGGATTACTTGAGGGGTGAGAGGGAGCTGGAACTGAGGGTAGGGCATGAAAGTGCAGGCTGTGTGTGGGAACAGCCATGAAGACATAAATATTCTTTGCCCTTTTGTCATAGGACTGCTGACAAAAGTCCAAAGAATGTTTATTGTTTACCTTTTATTTTTTTTTAATTGAACCATATTTGTATGCATTTTTGGGGTACATGTGAGATTCTGTTACATTTGTAGAATGTGCAATGATCGAGTCAGGGTATTTAGGGTATCCATCACCTTGAGTGTCTATCATTGCTATGTGCGGGGAGCATTCCCAGTCATCTCCTCTAGCTATTTTGAAATACGTGATACATCGTCACTCTACTCTGCTATCGAACATTAGGGCGTATTCCTTCTATCTAACTGTATGTTTGTACCCATGGACCAATCTCTCTTCATCTGCCACTGCTCCCCACACCCTTCCCAGACTCTTGTATCATTCATTTTACTCTCTGCCTCCAAAAGATCAACTTTATTTTTTTGAGCCAGGGTTTCACCCAGGCTAGAGTTCAGTGGTGTCATCCTAGCTCACAGAAGTGATCCTCCTGCCTCAGCTTCCTGAGTAGCTGGGACTGCTGGCATACACCATCATGCCCAGTGAATTTTTCTAATCATTGTAAAGATGGGGTCTCCCTCTTGCTCAGGTTGGTCTTAAACTCCCAGTGAATTTTTCTAATTATTGTAAAGATGGGGTCTCCCTCTTGCTCAGGTTGGTCTCAAACTCCTGGCCTCAAGCAGTCCTCCTATCTTGGCCTCCCAAAGTGCTAGGATTACAGGCATTAGCCATCATCCCAGCCTGAGATCAATTTATTTAAGTGCCCAGATATGGGTGAGAACATGTGATATTTGTATTTGTCTGCCTGGCTTCTTTCACTTAACACAATGCCTTCCAGTTCCATCCATGTTGCTGCAAATGACATGATTTTGTTCTTTTTATGGTCAAATAGTATTGCATTGTATATATCTACCATTTTCCAACTGATGTCAATTCTTCCTGCTGCTGAGAGACTCCCAAGCTGGGATTAGAGATGGACGGAACATTTTGCAGAGGGTGTCAGCAGCAGACCACTGGATTTGAGGTGGTTGCTATGGAAGGATGGTTGCATCTGTTTACTCTGGGTCTCCTCCCCAAGAAGTGACATCAGGGCACATGGCTTTGCTCTTGGGAACCATATGTGTCTTTGTGGCTGTCACCCTCTTCTCCAACTCACCTTGTGTTCTGGAGGGTTGACACTTCACTGTTGAGAGAGGAGAGTTTGCTTTTCAAAATCCAGAGGGTCATCAGAAAGAAAGCCAAATTTACCTTCAGGAAACCACAGAAGGTTTAGTGAATAAAATTTAATACTGTTATCTCTTCATCCTAGCCTGTCCAACATCAATTATACACTTAACTGGCTTTTAAATATTGAGTAACAATGTTAGAGTTTGAAGATTTAAGAGCAGTCTTAGAAAACCTAAGCCAACCCATGACCACGGGGCATTCCTGCTCTTGTCACCATGCTTCTGATCCTGTTCTAGTGACCCTCTGCTGGGCAGTGAGAATGCTCAGATGACATCACTTACAGAGAAGATGGCACAGACCGGTCCAAGGAACGCCCATATAAATCCCTTTTCTGGGTTGAGCCAGCAGCTGAGCAAGAGAGAGAATAAAAAGTGCATTGGTCCTTGGAGACACGGAACAGTGATGTAAATCCACTCCCTCCCGCCTCCCCACTTTCTTCCTTCCTTCATAAATAAATATTGTGTGTGTCCTCTGTGGTAGGCTCTGAAGATACAGGCGTTTAAGAAACATGGTCAGAGCTACAAGTAGAACTACCACTTGATCCAGCGATTCCATTACTGGGCATCTACCCAAAGGAAAAAAAGACACCTGCACTGGAATGTTTATAGCAGCACAATTCACAATTGCAAAGATGTGGAAACAACCCAAGTGCCCATCGGTACATGAGTGGATTAATAAAATGTGATATATGTATACCACGGAGTTCTACTCAGCCATAAAAAACAATAGTGATTTAGCACCTTTTGTATTATCTTGGATAGAACTGGGGCAAAGGCAATATATGTAACCTAATCATTTGTACTCTTCCCCCCCCAAGATGCTGAAATAAAAATAATAATGAAAAAAGAAACATGTTCTTAAATCCCACAAATCTCAACTCAGGAAGGATACACACAATTAGACACATTGTAACAATAAAACAAAAGTTGAAGGCTATCAGAATGTATCATACCATTGGATGTCATACTTAGTTTGGGGTCTGTAGGATTAGGATGTTAAGGAGGATTCTTCGTCAAGTAAATTATATATTAGCTGAGACATGAAAAGTGAGTGGATGTTACCCAGATAAATACCATTGAAGCAGGGAAGTATGTAAATGTCTTAACTGTTTTTGAGAGTCCTGTAAACCTAACATGATTTTAAGGGTTTTTTCTTTCACCATTTGATTTAATGTTTTTATCTGCTGCAAAACTGATCTACTGAGTTTAAAGTTTTTCTTGCTTTATTGAGATATATTTTACATACCACAAAACCCAGTCATTTAACCCTTCGCACTCGCTTTTTTCTCGATTCCTTTATTCTACTCGGGATTTAATTTTTTAAATACCCCAGATTTTACAAAGCGCAGCAATAGAATAAAAAACTGGAGTTTCTTTTCATACAAACTTATTTATTTGACTTTTTTTATATTTCAAATTATTGATACATTTAAAGAGTAATTTTCATCTCTATAATTTTTGCTAACTGTGTCGAGTCACACTCGACATCTGAGTGCAAAGGGTTAAACTGTACAGTTTAGTGGGGTTTTTTTTGGAATATACAGACTTGTGCAGCAAATCACCATAATCTAATGTTAGAGTATTTCTGATTTTTCAAAAAGAAACTTTACACATTACACATACATTCCATCCCCTACTCCAGACTGAGGCCACTATGAATCTACTTTCTGTCCTTAGGTATTTGCCCATTTTGGACATTTCATATAGATAGAATCATACAATATTTGGTCTTTTATTGCTGAATTCCTTCAATTAGCATACTATTTTGAAGACTTACCCATATTATAGCATTTTTACATGGCTGAATAATCTTTAGAAAGTTCTTTTTTATGACTGAATAATATCCAATTATATGGCTATACCACATTTCGTTTATGCATTCATCAGTAATAGGCATTTAGGTTGTTTCCAGGTTTGGCTATTTTGAATACTGGTGCTATGAGCATTCATGCACAAAGTTTGGTTTTGGAGGTTTTTGTTTCTTTGCTTGTTTTTATTTGTTTTGGAGACAGAGTCTTACTTTGTTGTCCCAGCTAGTGTGTAGTGGTGTCATCGTACCTCACAGCAACCTCAAACTCCTGGGCCCAAAGGATCCTCCTGCCTCAGTCTTCTGAGTAGCTGGGACTACAGGCATGGGCCCCACACCCAGTCACATTTTCTCTTACTTGTACATATGAGGTACATGGACTTGCTCAGACTGGTCTTGAACTCCTGAGCTCAAGCAATCCTCCTGCTTCGGCCTCCCAGAGTTCTGGGATTACAGATGTGAGCCACTGTGCCCAGTCCATGTACAAAGTTTTGTGTGGATATATGTTTTCACTTGACTTAGCTATATACCTAGGAATAGAATTGCTGGGTCATATTGTAGGTAAAGCTGTGTTCTGAAATGGCCCCACCATTCTACATTCCAACAAGCAGTGTTCAAGGATTTAAATTTCTTCACATCCTCACCATTATTTTGTCTTTCTAATTTTAACTATTCCAATGGGTGTGAAGTGATCTTCTTGTGTGGCTTTTGATGTGGATTTTCCTAATGACTAATGATGTTGAGCAGTTTTCAGCACTTCTTGGTCATTCACATCTCTTTGGAGTAATGTCTATTCACATCTTTTATCCATTTTAAGTTGGGTTATTTGTCTTTATAGAGGTTTTCAATATCTCTTTATAGAGAATTTCAAGAACTGAAATTCAAAAATTTCAGTTTTGCACTGTTTTTTAACAACAGTGCAAAAGAGAGGTTCTCTTATGATCACAGATTGGTAACTGAGAGCTTAAGTCTATTGCTCGAAGTTTTTCTGATAGATGTTGACAGACTTGACTCTTGGCCCTGTGTTAGGGAAAAGGGGAGAGTGAGGCAGAATATTTCAGGGCAAGGAGTATGTGGTAGGACGTGTCAGGGCAACTGTAGTGTACATGGAGAAGAATGTATGCAAGAAGGACACCTAGAAAGAGCTCAGTTGATGCAGGTGAACATAAACTTTGGCAGAATGTTGTGGTTAAAAGTGAAAATCCAGGAGATTGACTTACTGAATGGAGGTGTGAGAATCTTGGTGAACTTGCTCTTTTTCTAAAACAAAATTACAAAGCTAAAGCCGTGCATCCCAAAACACTGGAAATTACCTAAACCCAGAGAACCAACTGAAAATAGTCTCTCCAGGAGAAACTACTGAGCCTTGCTAAGTAAGCCTAGGGAGTGGGGAGTTCATGATGTCTTAATGTGAATGTGAAAGCTCAGAGTCCACTGTTAATGTCCTGAAGTTTGAAGATGTGGCTTCTCACACAGATGCTCTTGAAGAAAAAGAGTGCAAAACATCCAGGCAAGGAATTTAAGGAAATCTTGTGACCAATCATTGGGTGTCCATTAATTCAGATCCAGGATGAAAAATAAAGTCAAGAACTTTCAAAAAGCTAGCGAGGAACTCAAAAATCCCTCACTTCAGGGAATACCGAATCTACAGAATTAATCTAGAGAAGCCACTAAGAAACAACAAAACCCCTCACCAACCATAAACTTTGGGGGGGGGGGGATGAAGGTATCTGATAACAGGGGTATTGCAATATCTTATCTAAAATATCTAGTTTTTAACAAAAATATACACAGGAAAAAGAACTGTATGCAACATACACAGGAAAAAATTAGCTCAAAGAAAATATTTCTGAGGAGGCCTAGATTTGGGATTTAGTAGACCAAATCTTTAAATCTCTTACTGTGAATATCTTAAAATGACTAAAATAAACCTTGTCTAAATAACTAAAGTAACATATGACAATAACATGTCACCAAAGAATATCAATAAAATGATAAACATTATGAAAAGGAACCAAATAGAAATTCTGGAGTTCAAATATATAATAATTTAAATTCAAAATTCACCAGAGAGGCTCAACAGCAGATTTAAGCTGGTCAAAGAAAGAATCCACAAACTTGAATATAGGTTAATAGAAAGGATGCAGTCTAACTATAGGAAAGAGAACAAAATGAAGAAGTAACAGAACCTAAGAGAACTATAACACAGGATTGAACATACCAACACACACATAATCGGAGTTTCAGAATAAGAGAAAGTGAAAGGACAAAAAAAAAAAAAAAAAAAATGAATTACTGGCTGAAAACTTCCCAAATTTGAACAAATGTATTAGTCTACACACTAAACAAGCTCAACAAATTGCACATAGAATAAGTTCAAGGAGATCCACATGCAGATGCATCATATTCTTATTCACAAAAGTCAAAGAAAATGAGGAAAATCTCAAAAGCAGCAAATGAAAAAACTCACTTGTCACATACAAGAGATCCACAAAAATAATTCAAAAATGCCTTCTTGGCCGGGCGCGGTGGCTCAAGCCTGTAATCCTAGCTCTCTGGGAGGCCGAGGTGGGCGGATCCTTTGAGCTCAGGAGTTCGAGACCAGCCTGAGCAAGAGCGAGACCCCATCTCTACTATAAATAGAAAGAAATTAATTGGCCAACTAATACATATAGAAAAAAAAAAATTAGCCGGACATGGTGGCGCATGCCTGTAGTCCCAGCTACTTGGGAGGCTGAGGCAGCAGGATTGCTTGAGCCCAGGAGTTTGAGGTTGCTGTGAGCTAGGCTGACGCCACGGCACTCACTCTAGCCTGGGCAACAAAGTGAGACTCTGTCTCAAAAAAAAAAAATGCCTTCTTGTGAAACCATACAGATTAGAAACTACTGGGATGGCACTTTTAAAGTGTCAAAGAAAAAGACTGTCAACTAAGACTTCCATATGCAGCTAAATTATCCGTCAACAATGAAGAAGAAATGAAGGTACTTCAAACTAAATTAAAAAGGAATGTTTTGCGAGTAGACTTTCCCTACAAGAAATACTAGATAGATTCCTTCAGGGTGAAATGAAAGGACACTGGACAGTAACTTGAATCCATGCAAGAAACAAAGAGCACCAGTAATAAAGGGCATGGGGGTGTAGGCCACTGGAAGGCAGGGGTAGAGACCGGAGTTACACACCCTCCAGCTGAGGAGTGTTTGGAACCACCAGAAGCCAGAAGAAGCAAGGAAGATTGTCCTCTGGAATGTTGAGAGGGATTATGGCTCTGCTAGCATCTGGAGTTTGTACTTCTGGCTCCCACAACTGTGAAAAAACAAATTTCTGTATTTGAAGCCACCAAATTTGTGGTAACTTGTGAAGGCAACCCCAGGAAACTAATACAACATTACTCTCAATAACTGATAAGAAAATCAGTTAAATCAACTGATCAGAAAATCAACAGGAAAATCGAATCCTTGGACAACACAATGACTAGATTTAACAGATACATGCAGAGCACTCCACTCAACAATAGAAAAATACACATTCTTCTCAAGAACACAGGAAATATTCTCCAGGATAGACCATATGTTAGGCATTAAAAGAAGCCTTCAATATAAATAAAATGATTGAAATCATAAAATTTATTTTTATGACCACAATGGAATGAAATTAGGAATCCACAACAGAGGAAAATTTGTGAATTTTACAAATATGTAGAAATTAAATGACATTGTCCTAAGTAACAAGTAGGTCCATGAAGAAATCATAAGGGAAGTTAGAGAATACTTTAAGTTGAGTGCAGATATAAAATACAAGATACCAAAACTTACAGGATAAAGCTATTGCAGTGCTTAGAGGGAAATTCTTAGCTATTCATGGCTATCCTGAAAGGAGTTAAACATTTTTTTCTCAAAGTCTCAGTGTGTCGCTCGGGCTGGAGTGCAGTGCTATCGTCATAGCTCACTGCAGCCTCAAATTCCTGGGCTCAAGTGATTCTCCTGCCTCAGCCTCCTGAGTAACTGGGACTACAGGCACCACTACATCTGGTGAATTTTTCTATTTTTAGTACAGCCAGAGTCTCGCTGTTGCTCAGACTGGTCTTGAACTCCTGAGCTCAACTGATCTTCCCACCTCAGCCTCCCAGAGTGCTAGGATTACAGGTGTGAACTCCTGCATCTGGCCATCATAAAAGAATAAAAATTCTAAATTGACAATCTAATCTTTCTTCTCAAGAAACTGGACAAAGAAAATCAAACTAAACCTAAGTCAAGCAGAAAGATAGACATGAAGATTAGAGACGAACTAAATGCTACAGAGAATCAAAGAGTTTTTAGAAAAACATGAAACAATGGATATTCTTTGAAAAGATGAGCAAAATTGGCAAGCATTTATGTAGCCTGACTGATAGAGAAAGAAAACTCAGTATTATCAGAGATGAAAGAGAAGACATCCATATTAACCTTAATAGAAATAAAAAAAGATAATAAGGAACTAAGAACAACTTGATGACCACAAATTGGTTAACTTACAAATGGACAAATTCTTAGAAAAGCACACTACCAAAACTGTCTCAAGAGGAAATAGATGATTTGAATAGACCTATAACAAGCAAAGAGAATAATAATTCAAATTATCATTGAATTAATAATTTAAAAACTTTCAATAAATGAAAGCCCCAGCCAAAATGGCTGCAGAGAGTTTCACCAAAAATTTAAAGAATTAATGTCAATTCTTCACAAAACCAAAAATATTATAGAACAGGAGGGAACTGTTCTATTTTCCCAAATCATTTTCTGAGCACAGTGTTGTCCTGATACCAAACCAGAAAAAGGTATCACAAGAAAAGAAAACTGTAGACCAATATACTTATGAATATGAATGTAAAAAATCCTGAACAAAATACTAGCAGACCGAATCTTACAACATATAGAAAGGATAGTATACCATGATCAAGGGGTAATTATCCCAGGAACATAAGGCAGGTTTAACATCAAATAACCCACCAATGTATAACATTATACTAATGAAATAAAGGATAAAAATCATATGATCATCTGCGTAGAAAGCCTTTGACAGAATCAAACCTTTTTTTGTTATAGAAACATCCAACACACTAGGAATGAAATAGAATTTTCTTAACCTGAAAAAGGGTATGTATGAAAAGTCATGAGTTAACACTGTGCTTCAGTGGGGAAAGACTGAATGTTTCTCCCTAAGTTCAGGAACAAGAAAAAACCATCTGCTTTTCCAGTCATTGTTGTCCTGGAGGTTTAGCCACTGCATTAGGCAAAAAATAAACCAAAAAAAAAAAAAGCTAGAAAAGTGCCTGACACAAAGTACCTTATAAATCTTAACTATGACAGTATCAATTATTTTGGTTATTTAAATCAGGTCTACTTTTCCAAATTAAAAATTGGAGCATCCTATAAGATTTGGATGAAGCAGATTAGATTTAAAACAAAACAAAACAAAAATGTCTTGAGCACTTCTTATTTTATGCTTTGAGGACAGAGATTTAAATACATTCTCCTTATTTATTTATTTTTTTTTTTTTGAGACAGAGTCTCACTTTATTGCCCAGCCTAGCTCACAGCAACTTCAAACTCCTGGGCTCAAGCAATCCTGCTGCCTCAGCCTCCCAAGTAGCTGGGACCACAGTCATGTGCCACCATGCCTGGCTAATTTTTTCTATATATATTAGTTGGCCAATTAATTTCTTTCTATCTATTTAGAGATGGGGTCTCGCTCTTGCTCAGGCTGGTCTTGAACTCCTGAGCTCAAACGATCCGCCCACCTCGGCCTCCCAGAGAGCTAGGATTACAGGCTTGAGCCACCGCGCCCGGCCTCTCCTTATTTATTATAATGTTCTACCAAAAGATTATAGTAATTTAGACTTAGGGATTACTACTTAGTGTGTCTCTGCGTATTATGCTCTGGCCTAGTCAAAATGCCACGTCTGTTCTAGTCATGGCCATGGGTGTGCTAGAGAAGATGAGGACAGTGGGAATTTGCATTTACCGGGCAGGGGTCCCATAAAGGTGAGGGTGAGATGCTGCGGAAATGACCACGATCACAGCCGGGACGCCGTAGCCCACGGGGAGCATGAGCTTCCTCATGCGTCTGTTCATGCCGGAGTAGTTGACGACGGTGAGGTTCCGCGCGGTGAGGCACAGGTGCAGGCCCTCCAGCAGCATCCAGGTGAAGGCGGCCAGGTAGAGGTAGTGCAAGGCGCCGGCGACGATGGCACACAGTGCCTGGGGAGGAGCAAGAGACACTTTGGGCGGCGGTCAGGTCTGAGTGTGGCCAGGACCTCTCCTGAACCTACCACCGGGGAGAATTCTGGTATGTCTAATGGAGTTGCAAAGAGATGATTTATTTTCTTCCTGCTGACAAGGGGTATAGTTAAAAGGGAGAGAGGGAGAGAGACGACATGTTTTCTAGTTGAATAAGGCAATGTGAAATTGGCAGCTTCCTCCTCTGGCCTTCCCCAGGACTCAGGGCCGTCGTGTGAAGGCATCGAAGGCAGCGTGAGCCCACGAGCCGGCATCCCCGGGCAAGGGAGGGAGTCCTTGGGGACACCACCGCCAGTACCTGGGGCTCCGTCCGGTCGATGGCTGTGAGGAAGAGGAGGTGGGCCAGGAAGAGGCAGAGCGAGAGCTGCAGGTGCAGGGAGGTGCTGGTGTTCTGGATGGCTCTGCACAGCAGGAAGGTGAGGGCCGCCAGCAGGAGGCACAGCAGCGAGAGGCCCAGCCCCACGTGGGTGATGACGCCCAGCACAGGGTCCTCCTCCTGCCACCCAGAAAAGAAAGGTTTAAGATCATAATTTCCTCCTCTGGGGTAATGACCCCCACTGCCATTTTTATCTCTTTTCTTTTTTGGCCTAGCAAATTCAGGAATGGAAGAGCCAGGAATATTTGTGAGTTGATGGGCAAGTTAATCTAGGTTTGGAAATTTATGATTTTACAGGGTTCTGAACTGATGAATTCAGCCCCTGGGAGGACTGAGGGAGAAAAAGAGAGCCCTTACTCATGACGGAGCCATGGAACTCACAAGGGTTTGTTTTCCTCTTGACTTTTGTGCGTAACTGAGCTTACAGGTTGATATGGGAGGCCCATGCAGGTGTGAAGCCTCTTGTTGAACACTCTCTTCTGTCCCCATGATGTGATGTGGTGTGGGAGACTTGTACCTCGATGACCTGGCATCTACTCCCTATCCCAGACTCTGCTTGCCTCATCCTGGCACCCCCTATTCCTTGTTGGCAGTGGCTTAAACTTCACATTTCCCCACCTCTTTCTGCAAATGTTCGTAAAACCACAAGGGAATGAAAATGACAGATTCGAAGTCGGAGAGGGCTTCCATGTGATCGATGTTTTCCCACTGGCCTCCAGACAGGAACACTGGTACTTGGCGAGAGAGCCACGTGAGAAGGAATGTGACTGGCCCACAGGAACTGAGCGTGGCTCCCTGTTGACAGCCACCAAGAAAGTGGGACCATAGTCCTGCAACCACAAGGAATTGAATTCTTCCAGCAACCAGGGAGCTTGGAGGAGGACCTCAAGCCTCACGTGAAACGGGGCCCGGCCCCAGCTGACACGACAAATTCAGTCTTGTGAGACTGAGCAGAGAAGCTATCTTGCCACACCAGATTGCTGACCCATTGAAACTGTGGGATAATAAGCATGGGTTGTTTATAACCTGCCACAACTGTGGGACTGTGTTACACAGAGATACATGCAGAGTACAGCTCCTCTCACCTGCACGTCGTAGTGGGCCATGAGGACGGCGAAGCTGCTGAGGTGGGAGCAGTGGCAAGTGGTGCTGGTGTCTCTGAGGCCCACCGTCCTGCAGCCTGTGGTGGCCCAATGACCACATCCCTTCTGATCAGGCTTCCAGAAAGCACAGAACACCTTCTGCTTTGGCCCAGGAATCACTGACGGCTGTAGGTACAGGGCACAGGTGTGAGCTGGTGATTCAGACACTCAGAGATTTAGACCCAAAGCTGACTTGAGAAGGGCTGATTTTGCAAGGGAGATTTTGCACCTGTGGCAGAGTCCCCCTAACCCCCCAGGCTGAGCTGAGCAGCAAGGCTGTGCCCAGGACTCAGGCTCCTGCCACCTCACCCCACCAGCACTCACGAGGTGGGAGAAGATGAAAGTCACTTGGGAGCTGAGGTTCTGGGTGTCCTTGTTGCTCAGAAAGGCAGAGTTGACATATGAGAGCAGGGTGGGGTGGGCGTCCCGCAGCCAGCCCTTGTGTCTCTCACGCAGACCCGCCGGCTGCTCAGGCTCCAGGACCAGGGGGGCCTCAGCCAGCAACTTGCCCATCCCTTGGATGGAGACAAGGCCCACCACAGAAGGGCCTGCAGGACGAGGCCAAGGTTAAGTCAAGTCTTTGGGTCCCCAGCAGGGCCTCTTCCTCCTCACGTGAACTCTCCTCTTGGGGCACCACTCACCCCACATGTCCCTTTAATCTTTAAATCTCTTTTTTTCCATATCCTTGGGCAACTTGTCCCACCACGAAGCCTCACTAACCTTGTACTCATCTCAGCCATTACCTGTGTCACCAATTTTCTGTGCCAGAGTCCAGTTCAGCTGCATCTTTGTCTGAGTCTGACTCAAGGTGACATTTCCATCTCTTTGCTTCAGCACCTTCAGGGACAGTTCTGTGAGTGGTGGGGCTTATATAAGGGAAGTTATGTTAGGAATTTTGCTTGCAGTGGCTGACATATGATTACTTTTATGTTTATGTGTGTGTGTGCGTATACATATATGAACACACACATTTGTAGTCTAAAGTTGCAGTGCACTATAAAAGAATAGTATAAACAATTCTGCAACAACAAGTTAAATGACCTAGATGAAAGGAACAAATGCCTAGTGATACACAAAGCACCAAAACTGACTCAAATAGAAAATCTGAACAGACCCATAACAGGTAAAAAGATTGAATCAGTTATCAACACATCCCGAATGAATAGCCCAGAGCAGAGGGCTTTTTCACTGGTGAATTCTATCAGCCACTTCAGGAAGAATAAACGTTTCAACTCTTTGTCAACTCTTCCAAAAAATAGAAGAGGAGGGAACGCTGCCTAGATAATTCTATGACATCAATATTACTCTAATAATAAAACCAGATAAAGGGTTCACAGGGCAACTATACACAAATATCTCTTATAGACATAGATGAACAAAATCCTCAACAAAATATTAGGAATGCATTTACCGAGGAGGCTCAAGACTTGTAACACAGTAAAGTGCAGAAGAATTTGAAAGAAATTAAACACCCTAAATAAATGGAAAGACATCCTGTGTGCATAGATTGGGAGACTTTATATTGTTAAGATGACAGTATTCCCTAAATTGGTCTATGGATTCAATGCAATCCTTAGCACTATCCCCACAACCTATATTATTTTGTCAAAATAGAAAAGCTCATGTTAAAACTCATGTGGCATTGCAAGGGACTCAGACACCCAAAACAATCTTGGAGGACAACAAATTTGGAGGACTTATTACTATCTGATTTCAAAATGCACCACAAATCTACAGTAATGCAAACGATATAGTATTGGGATAAGGACAGACACACAGACCAACAGCACAGAATTGGGATTCCAGAAATGAACCCAGATGTCAATGGCGAGTTGATTCTCAACAAAGGGTGCCAAGGCTATTTGATGGGGGAGAGACTATTCTCTTCATCAAATGGTGCTGGGGTTACTGGATAGGCATGGGCAACAGAAAGAAAGTGGACCCCTACCTCACACAATACACAGAAATTAACTCAAAATAGGTCAAAGATTCCTAAATTTAGAAATTAAAACACGTTGGGGAAAGCACAGTAATAAATCTTCCCGGCCTCGGATTTGACAGCAAATTCTTAAATAGGACGCCAAATGCACAAGCAATAGAAAGGAAAAAACATAAAATAGGCATCATTGATCCTGAAAACTTCTGTTCATTAAAGTGCAAAGACCAAGGTGAACAGACAATGTAGAGAACAGAAGAAAACATTTGCATATGACATGTGTCATAATGGTTTACTATCAGAATATGAAAAGAACTCTTCCAACTCAACAACCAAAAGACAACTCAATTAAAAAATGGGCAAAGGACTCGAGTAGACATTTCTCCAGAAGAGATACACAAATGGTGAACAAGCACATGAAATGATTTTAAACATTATTAGTCATTAGCAAAGTGCAAATCCAAGGCATTATGAGACATGACCTCACATACACTAAAAAGGCCTTAATAAAAACGAACAAAGTGAAAGTAAAAAGTTTTGGCGAAGATGTGGAGATTGTAACCCTTATGTGTTTCTGGCGGGAATGTAAAATGGTGCAGCCACTTGGGAAAAAACGTTTGGTGGTTTCTGGAAAAGTTGAACATAGAATTATCATGTGACCCAGCAATTCTATCCTAAGTATATACTCAAAACAACCAAAAAGAGGTATTGAGATAATTCCTGTACACCAGTATTCATAGCAGCACTATTCACAATAGCCCAAAGGTAGAAGCAACCCAAACGTCTATCATGGATGGAGAGAGAAACACGGTGTGGTATATCTGTACAATGGAATAGTGTTAAGCCCTGAAAAGGAAGGACATACTGACACGTGCTACGACATGGATAAACCCCACGAATGTTATAGTACGTGAAAGAAACTAGACTAAAAGGTCACGTATTGTATGATCCCATTAATATAAAATATCCTGATTAGGCCAATCCATAGGCAGAGAAAGCAGATCAGTGGTTGCCGGGGCTGGGGGAACAGAGGAATGAGTTGTGATTGCTTGGTAGGTACAGGGTTTACTTTTGTGATGATGGAAATGTTTTAGACGTGGAGGAGATGGTTGTACAACTTTGTGAACATACTAGAGTCTACTGAAGCATACACTTTATGATGGTGAATCTTTTTTATTTTTCCCTAAATTCTGTGGGTACAAATATTGTTAGGGTTACATATCTTGCCCCTGCCCCCCTCTCCACCCCGCTCTGCCAGAGCTTCAAGCGTGTCCAGTCTTCAAGTGGTGCGCCCTGCACCCACCATGAAAGTGCGTACCCTTCCCCTTCTCCCCCCTTCCACCTGTTCACCTCCCATTAACAAATTTTTTTTTTTTTTTTTTAGACATTTTGGTTACAGTGTGTTTCTTTGCCTCTCCCTAAAAAGGGATAGAGGTAATCCTTTCCCCTCTACAATGCTCATCACATCCTTAAGATGTGGATCTCCCCCCTCAGATCCCTGTTGAACACTACCATTTTTGAACACCATAGTTTTAGGCTGTCAGTATCAATTTGATGCCAAGTAGATGTGTAGCCCATTTTCCAGGTCTTGTGTCGTCTCGCTTTGTATTACAGGCTTAAGCTTAATCCACGATAGCATAAATGGTGCTAGTTCACTATCGTTTCTTAGGATTGAGTAATATTCCATTGTGAGTATATACCACATTTTAGTTATCCATTCATGAATTGACGGGCACTTGCGTAGTTTCCATGTCCGTGCAATAGTGAATTGTGCTGCTATAAACATTCGGGTGCAGATGTCTTTATAATAGAGTGACTTATGTTCTTTTGGATAGATGCCCAACAATGCTATTGCTGGGTCAAATGGTATTTCTATTTCTAGTTGTTTGAGGAATGATGGTGAATCTTATGTGAATTTTACCTCAATGAAACAAATCACACTTATCTGTCAAATAATTTATATTCTTCCAAATTAAATAAATTGTTTCCTTCGGAAGCTGTTTCTATTTTGTTAAGTTCTTCATTGTAATTATTTTGCTGCTGACCACCTATGTTACAATGAAAATGTGTATTATCTACATATTTATGCATTTCTTTCTAATCGTTTGCTTTGTAGTGGGATTGAGCGAGGAGTGAGGCAGGGGGCCTTGGGGCGCCCGGGTGCGTACCTGTGCCTGCAGGGTAATTGATGGTCAGTGGCTCATCGGGCAGGGACTTGCTCAGTTGTCTCAGGACATCCTCCAGCCCAACCAGCAGGTGGGTGGCCACATAGTGCTGCTGTGTGCGGGGCAGGGTCTCCAGGTCCCCAGGGGTCTCCAGCAGCTCGTGCACATTCTCCATGAGCTCCTGGGGGGATGGGGACAGGGTGCCAGTGGGCCACAGGCCGCAGGGGCTGCATGACCACCCGAACCACTCACCCCAGAGAACAGACCCCAGAGACTGGGGACAAAGGTGGCTCTGGATGGTCCTTGCCCCTGGAGCACAGCCCCTTAGAAACCAGTCCTCCTCTGACAGTCAGTGATGACGTCAGCTCCACGCCCAGGAGCACAGCCCCTTAGAAACCAGCCCTCCTCTGACATGTCGGCGATGACGTCAGCCCTACAGCGGGAGCGGGAAGAGGCAGCTGTGTGACAGTGTGTAGGACAGCCAGAGTGGCCGCTCTCCCCCACCCCCGGGGGGCGGCAGGGCGGGCTGGACGCACTGGGGCGCATCTGCTTCCCACCCCGTCCTTGCGGGACGCCTCCTCCTGTCCTCACCTGGATGGTCTCCCGGGCTGAGTCTGGCTTGAAGTCTCTACCCAGATCCTGGATTTTGTCAAAGAAGCGAGACAGACTCTGGGGAGAGGAGATAAGAGGGCGTCAGAGCTTCTCCCGGGTGGGCAGGGCGCTCACACCAAATCCTGGGGCTGTGGGGTGTTTTTCGCCCCCGTCCCTGCTGGGCGCTCACCTGGCTGCGGATGCCCGGCGGCGAGGTCCAGTTGATAAAGGGCGTGTCTGCGGGGACAGACAGCGGCCGGTCAGGCTGCGAGTGTCGTGCGTGTGGGGAGGTTCTGGGGTCGGGTCAGAACCTACCTTCGCAGACTGTGATGTTCTGGTTGTTCGGGACCCCCGGCTTGGGCCTCCAGCCTGGGCGGCAGCGGCACTTGTACGATCCCACGGTGTTGACACAGAAGGTCGACGGGTGGCAGCTGTGCTGCCCGGAGCCGCACTCGTCCACGTCTGCAGACCCAGAGAAGTGGGTCAGGCCCTCTCCCAGCCCCAAGAGGGTCCCGCTCTTGTCTGCACCCTCCTCGCTCCTCCCGCTGTGGCCCCCCTGGGAGTGGGGGCGCTGGGTCATGGGGCAAGAGAGGCCTGAGCGCGGCGTGCACACGCTGAAACGTCGCCTCCCAGTTCACCGGCTGCCACCCGCGTCCCCCGACCTCCCTGCCAGCACCAGACCCTCCCCCGGGACCCCAGGTCTTTTCACATCAAGTCTCCAAAGAACGAAAGGCGGCCGGCGTGGAGCCGGGCGTGCGGTGCCCACGCGTGTGCTGGGGGCACTGTGGGGTCTGGGCCGCGCACCTACGCAGACAGTGTCGGTCGGGCCGTCGGGGGACCCGGGACCCGGCCTCCAGCCCGGGCGGCACTGGCACTCGTAGCTGCCCACTTTGTTGAGGCAGTGGGTGGAGCTGTGGCACTGGTGCTGTCCGGAAGCGCATTCGTCCACATCTGGGGACAAAGCCGGAGGTCAAGGCTGCCCCTGGCCGGCAGGGCCCTGCCCTCCCCTCCGTGCACCCGTCGCCCATCTCTCCACCCCCCAGACACAGGGCCATGAGTGCACGTGCCGCCACCTGGTGACCTTCAGCTTCACCTTCAAAGCAGCATATGGTGCCCTCCCTGCAAGGTGGGCACGGCAGGGACCATGGTGCCCAGTTTTTAGGTAAAACCAGGGGTGAAACTGAGTCACCAGGGCTGGACTTCCTGACCAGAAGTGACGCCTTCTTCCACTCCCATGTGAGGGATGAGGAAGGGGTGAGGCCTGCGGGCTCCACAAGGGGACTCCAGGCCCAGAGGCCCCGCCGCCTCCCTGCCCCGCGGCGGGACCTTCCTGGGAGGCGACTCCCTGGGCAGCGTCTCGGCAGGCCGGGACCCTGGGAGAGCGTGCACGTCTTCTCCCTCCTCCTGGGCTGCAGGAGCCGCCCGGGCTCCGGCCTCGCGGCCTCTTCCCGGGCCTCTACCTGCGCAGAGCTTTGGGTCCCGGGGCTGGAGCGCAAAGCCGGGCGGGCAGCGGCAGGCGTAGCCGCCCAGGGTGTTGTGGCAGACGCCGGGGCCTCTGCAGACTCTGTGGCTCTGCTGACATTCGTCCACGTCTGCAAGAGGAAGGGCGGGGATGACGCCTGCGGCTGCGGACGGCCTTTGCCGCTGGGTCCGGCTGCGTCCCCTGGCACGGAAGCATCCGGAAGGCACCACCGTCGCCTCCCTTTTCCAGGTTCACACCGAGGTGTCCCATGGCGAGCTGGGTGGCCCAGCCCTCTGCTGTCCAGATGTGGCGGGAGGCGGCTGGGTCCTCCCCGGCTCCCGCCTCCCTGGGCAGCCGCAGCTGGGGCGTCGCGCCTCCCCGGCCGGCCCGCGATTTGGGGCAACGTCCTGGGAGCTGAGCTCGGGGAAAGGCTGCTTCCCGGCGCAGGGCCCGTCCTGGCTCTCAGTGGCGTCCACTGGCCTGACGTCCCCAGGGCAGCTGTTCGCTGGCCAAGTCCTCCCGGTGGCCCGGCAGGACAGCGCTCTGCTGCCCACGCTGACTCTGAGAGCCCAGCCCCTCGGAGACGGCCCAAGACGGGACCCTGGGCCAGGCCCGCGGGGACAGCGTCCGGCCGGGGCAGGGGTCCTTGGCGACGGCCTCTCTTGCTGTCTGGTCCAAACTGGAGGCTCTTCCCGCACCCACCTCTCCCGGTGTGTGGGGTCCATGCCACCTGGCCACCGCACCCTCCCAAGCCCGGTCGTCAGAGCTGTCCTCGGCCGTGGAGGACACGGATCAGCCCGGCAGCGCAGCAGGCAGAGCCCTGGGTGGGGACGTGGTGGAGGCGGCGGCCGAGGAGGCGGTCAGGACGCCAGGTGGCGTCTTCTCCAGGCTGGGACGGCGGCCTGGCCCGAGCCTCCGTCCTCCCGGGTCCATCACGGCCAGGGTGGCCGGAGCGGGTTCCAGGCGTGGCCAAGCGTGTGGGCCCTGGTGGGGGCGGGTCCCATCCCGGCGTCACTGGCGATGGCGGGAAGGACAGACGCTGCGCTGGAGCGTGCCACGTACTGAGCTCGTGAAAGGCCCCGGGTGTCGTGAGAGGGAGGCAGGCAGGGGCCGCTCTGAGCCCCCAGAAGGCCCCGCGTGGAGAGTCTGAGCCTCGGGGTTCAGACAGGGGCAGCGACCAGGTGTCCACATGGCCCTCTGGGGCCTGGAGGAAGTGGGGTGAGGGGCGAGGGGCGAGGGGCGGCCCCAGGTCGCTGCCTGTCATCGGCCGACGGGCTGTGACGCTGCTGGGTATGTCCCCAGGTGCCCAAAGCCCGGAGAGCTGGGGTGCGAGGGGAGGGCACACACAGACCCGCCAGGCCCCCGCCAAGCTGCAGCCTCGGTGGCAGGTCCTGCCCCAGCCAGCAGGCTGCTCCCTCCTGTCACCCGCCTTGAGGTCTGCGGTGGCCTCTTTGTCACCCCAGTCTTGCTGTCCGTGTGGACGCCCAGCCAGGGCACACTGAGAGGACTCCGTGATCGCCACGTAGGCCGTGCAGGCTGCTCCCTGCACAGGGGAGCTGCTGCTCCAGGGTGAGCAGGGGCTGAGAGCCAGTCACCCTGGGCTTGCCAGGCGCCTGTGCCGCGTGGAGAGGGGGGGCCTTTCCCGGCTCTCACGCAGGTTCTGGCCTGGGGCCAAGCTGTGCACGCGTGGCCCAGTGTCCTCCGACGGGCCCTGTGGACCGGCCGTGTGGCAGACACAGGCCTCCCGTGCGCTCCACGCAGGCGCGTGTCCCCATACACACAGCTGGGCCCTGTCCCTGCTTCCCGCCCTCTGCCCTCTGCCCTCTGCCCTCTGCCTGCACACAGGCGGGAGGGGCTGGGACCCGGGCCCTGGGCCCTCCTCTCTCCCCAGCGGGGCGGCCTTCGGAGTCCCCTCGGCTCAGCCTCAGCTTCATCGTCACCCACCTCTGCCCCTTCCGGCCCGGTGTCTGAAGCCACTCCCTCTCTCCGGGTGAGCCGAGGCTCCGGCTGCCCCTGCCCTCACCTGGCCCCGATGCCCGAAGGCCCCTCCCTTCCCAACCGGCTCCCCAGAAAGGGGGCGGAGCCTGGTGACGGTGGGGGCCGGCCCCTCCTGGGCCTGAGCGTGGCCGGTGCCATCAAGCAACACCACGGCAGGAGGTGTGGCCGCCTCGCAGGACTGGACCCTGGCAGCGGTCTCTGCCCGCCTGTCCCGGGAATGCCCGTCCCGGAGACGGTACATCCGATGACATCAGTGACAACAGCTAGTGACGGCCCGGCGCCCTCACTCACGGAGCACTTCCTGCGAGCTGCAGCCGTCCAGTGCCTTGGTGACCCCAGTGACGTCTCCAGTAGTTCTGTGAGGTCTGGCACCGTGGTTACGCCCCTTTTACAGATGGGCAAATCGAGGCATAGAGCAGTGAAGTGACTTGTCCAAGGTCACACCAGTTAACAAAAGCTACTTTTGTTTTTATCTTTTTCCTGTTCTTTTGCTTCCCCCCCCATCGGTTTTTTTTTTTTTTTGAGACAGAGTCTCACTTTATTGCCTAGGCTAGAGTGAGTGCCGTGGCGTCAGCCTAGCTCACAGCAACCTCAAACTCCTGGGCTCAAGCAATCCTGCTGCCTCAGCCTCCCAAGTAGCTGGGACTACAGGCATGCGCCACCATGCCCGGCTAATTTTTTTCTATATATATTAGTTGGCCAATTAATTTCTTTCTATTTATAGTAGAGATGGGGTCTCGCTCTTGCTCAGGCTGGTCTCGAACTCCTGAGCTCAAATGGTCCGCCCACTTCGGCCTCCCAGAGTGCTAGGATTACAGGC
>VSMD01026842.1:0-17388 GCA_008750895.1 Mirza zaza | reverse complement strand
TCCCCACTCCCAGTCTGCAAGCAGCTCTGCACGGGCCTGCTGGGCGCCGGGTGAGGACAGGCCTGTGCTTCTAGGGCAGCTCCCTGGCACTCTGCAGAATCCCCACTCCCAGTCTGTAAGCAGCTCTGCACGGGCCTGCTGGGCGCCGGGTGAGGACAGGCCTGTGCTTCTAGGGCAGCTCCCTGGCACTCTGCAGAATCCCCACTCCCAGTCTGTAAGCAGCTCTGCACAGGCCTGCTGGGCGCCGGGTGAGGACAGGCCTCGGGGGCGCTGCTGCTAGCATGGCCTGCCCGCGACTCCCTGTGCAGGGGCCACGCCTGCCTCTGCTCTCAGGCGCCCCGCGCACCCCGTGCTCACGCCCGCGTCCTCGCAGCCTCCCACACTGCTCTTGTCTCTGCGTTTCCTCCTGCCTCACTTCCTGCCCAGCCCCCAGGGGTGCGTGTCGGCCCCTCCATGTCAGAGGAGGGAAGGAGAAGAGGACAAGCGGAGGGGCAGTAAGGACAGAGAAGCCTGTCGAGTGTCACTAGTGCAGGTCCCTAACGTACGTCTCCTGCTTCCCTCGTTCCCCCATGGGCCCTGCCACACTTCCCCTCCCCCCACACACCTGCCACAGTCCTCCTTTCCCCGTGACATAGGTGAATAATGAGTGTGGCAGCAAGGTGATTAGGTAGCCTTCGAAAGCTTCAGTGCCTGCCAGGACAGCTGTAAGTCACACTGACATCATAAATGCCTTCTGGGAAAATGCAAACAAAAGGGGAGACTACCCCCAAAAGTGAATTAATTCTAAAATGTTCCCTCTTTTCCGATCGTCAGTGAGTCTGGTCAGGCTGGCTTGGTAGGGGTCCTCATCAGAATCATGAAGTGATACAGTCACAGAAGTCACAGAGTGACAGCACCACAGACACCCTCGGTTTCTCTAACATCACTCAGGTCCCGGAGGTTTTGTGGAGGTGCCTTAGGGCCACTTGGGGTGACGGGAAGCCAGTTTAATCAGGAAGTCTTGCTTCGGTGTTTTTGTGTCACTTCTTTGTTTTGATCTGATTTGTGCAAAGGATTCTGCTGTTTGAAATGGCAGCAGTGTTGAAGGCACCTGGTCTAGTCCATCTCCCTCTTTCAGAGCACAGTATGCAGGGCCAGCAAGGCCGGGCCTTTCGAGAGCTGCAGCAGAGCTGAGGACAGACAGGTCACACACTTCCTTCCGCTCCACCCTGCGTGGGCAGTGTCCTGTTCCAGGGCTGAGACGCCTGCCCACGGCCGGGCGCCGGTTCGGCGGGCTGTCCGCGGCGAGGCCACACCTCGCTGCGCTGCCCCATTCTGGACGCAGAGAGCTCCAGGCCCCAGCGCCAAGCACTGGGCTCCAATTCCCACCGCCCTGAGAAGGACCTCTGAGGCCACAGCCCACCACAGTGCCCCCGAGGAGGCCAAGCCAGGATGTGCCCTGGGCAGACCCAGTGCAGGCGGAGGGCGTCTGGCCGGGGTTCCCAGGCTGCCTGGTTCCTACTCTGCCAGGAAGCTTGCCACCCACAGGGAGGGCTGCCAGGCCTGCTGCTCACTCCTTGTAGACAGAATGGAAAAGGGATGATCCAGCCCTGTGCTTCAGACTCACGTTCCCAAGGCTCCAGCTGGCATCGGCATTGGCTGTGCACCTACTGTGTGTCAGGCAGTGTGCTGAGCGCCACCTGCCAAACCTCCTGCTATCTTCCCACAGGTCTCCAAGGTAGATGCCATTAGCCTTCCCACATGCGGGTGAGAAGCAGAGGTTTAGAGAGGTCTGGAGAGTTGCCTAGAGTCACACAGGGACCCTGTGTGTGAGAGCAATGGGCACCCAGACCACCGCCCTGAGTGGGGTGGGGCAGTGTTTCCTTTAAGAACGCGGCCGTTTTGGGGAGCTCTTTGGACATGACATGGTCTGTCCCACTCACTCACAAATCACCAGGCCTTCCGAACCCGACTCCGCCTCCCAGACTCAGTCTGTACCCTTGAAAGCAGCCTGCAGAGTTCTTGTCGCCCCAAATGTCCCGTCCTGTGGTCGGAACGTGCGGGCCGTGGGACCACGTGATGTGAATCAAAGGGCTTGATGTTGACAGTCATCTCTAAAAGTCGCTCATGAAAGATATCTGGATTTCCACCAAGAGCTCTGTTCTTCATTGTTTTTAAATCTTAAACAATAATCTCTCCCTGCTATATTTTCTTAACATACCAATACTCCTAAAGGGTAACATAGTAACTTCATGAACCAACTGACCAGATCTCCTGTCCTCTCTTAGAAGATTGACCAAGGAACTCTTTAACGCAGAGACCATTTCTCATTTGCGGGAAAAGGTTCCGAAGAGGAATGGGAGGAAGAAACCAATACCGACCCACACCTGTTCCGCATCACCAGGTGCTATATGCCCATCTCACTCCATCCTCACAGCAACCCTGAGGCAGATATCATCAGCCTCACTTTACAATAAGGAAGCTGTGGTTGGAGAGGATAGACGGGTCTCCTGCCCCTCGTCACCCAGTCCAAGCTAGAAAGAAGAGAAACTAGGGACGGATAGGAGGGAACTCATTCAAGAAATGCTTTAGGAAGAGAACCAAATGGTCTTTGGTGCTGCAGAGCCCACGGGGCCGGTGCACAGACTGTGGGGTGCACTGCACAGCAGCTGCACGGTGCCACCCTGCACCCTGTCCCTGAGGAGGGCCTTCGTGGTGCTTAGGGGAGGGAGGAATATTCTATTGCGTTGAATGAAAAAAAAAAAAGATAGAACTTTAAATCTGGAAATGACCATAAAGATGTAGTCTAATCTTGACATCTGGTTTCCTGATTCCCAAACTAGTATGTTCTTTCTTCCTTCTAGATTATGTAACTTTTCAAAATCTAATGCATAAAAAAAATTCTGAAACATCTTTCTGTTGCATGATTTCATTGTTTCAAAAGTGCATTTGATTTGCTTACAAAGTATTTCTTATCTCTTGGGACCTGGGATTCTGAAAGGTAGATTCTCCAGGAATGCTAATTCAATATCATTAGCCTCATAGCACCCCAAAACAGAAGAGAACAGAAGTGGGGTTAACATCAAGAGAAATTTAATTAAGCAAATATTGATTGAGCACCTACTATGTGTGAGGCTCCAGTGACAACAATTTGCAAATCTCAAGTACTGACCTTCAGGTTGTGCACTGATATGTGTGTGTGTGTGCACATACATTCCCATAGGCACACACATGGGCAAGTTATTGGCCCCCACCCCATCCTCCACCCTTCCCGTGGTGAACTGAAATGAATAAATCCATATAAACTACCTCCCTCTTAAGCAACCTTGGAAATAAGTCCTATTTACAAATATTTCATCGCCCAGCTACCTCAAGCGCCGTGCTCCCCTGATGACTGCAGGCAGTAACAGGAATAGAACTCAGAGTGATTTCCTTCTTCTGGGCATCAGTCACACTTTTGCTGGACAGATCAGCCAGCGACTGGGTGCAAGGCTCCCCTGGAGGGGTTAGGGAATGTCTGCAAGTCCTGGACACGAAAACCCACGACTTTTGTTCTTCAACCCCAGATAGCCTATCTAGGAAAACAGTAAGCTGATTCCAGGCGGGGACAAGGGGTCGTTTGGGAAGCCCATGACATTATTTCTTATATTTTCCCACCTGGGAGGGAGCTACAAGCCCCTTTATTCATTGCAGTAGGAAAACGTTTTGACATGAACTTTCATATATCATGACGGAGGATAGTTACCAAAATGCACACATTTGCCTTAGCCAGTTTCATTTACTACCCTTTAAATTATTTCTCAGCCTTGCAAATCTTGCTGTGACAGACAGGGGGTGGGGGGACTAAGTGTTCATTTTTCATATAATATATTCCAATCCTGTTAGGGCGTGCTGCTGAAGGTAATATTTCTGGCGTTCATTTAATGAAATTGACATTGATGAATGGTTAATTATACAAATTACATTCTTATTAAATCCCTAGAATCAGTGCCTTAAAATTTCCTAGCTATGGGCTAGGGGTTGATACCTTTTTTTTATTATTTTGCTCTAAGTATCTCCTCTGTTGGCTGCTATAAGACTCATTCTGCATATTTTTCTTTCTCTAAGAAACTCTGAAAAGCATTAAAAATCCCCTAGTGAAGGCAATTACTGCAGATAAGTTAATCTTCATGGGATGTTTAAACCCCAGTTCTCGCATATGTTTATTCTGATTTTTCCCTCTCTCTAGACACGTCCTGCCCTAGCGGGAGGGGAGGACTCTGCTGCCCTCTGCTGGACAATGGTCCAAAGGGCTGGGAGGGGAGAGGGATCGCTGCGGCTGTGTGTGGCATTCCTGCAGTGGAAGAGCTGTGAAGGGTCAGCCAGGCCCTCGCTGCTAAGTACCCCTGGCTGGCACTTTTAACAGGGGAATAAAAGGATGAATCACATCCATTAAGACATCGTTTTTTTCTATTGCCCTGTCTGGTCATAAAGGCAACAGATATTTACTGAGCGTCTGTTACGTAGCTGGTATTGACTAGGCACCACCAGGCACTGGGAACAGACTCAAGTAGTTCACACTTTTTTGGGGAAACTCATGTCAAAAAATAATCGTGAACTTGGATTGTTTCTGCCAGCTAGGAGAGACAGCAAAAGTGTTGCTGGGAGAACCAGACCCAGTTTTCAAAGCCATCTGAGTCTTTCTCAGAGTTTTCAAATGCTATGAGAGATGCTTCCTGCTCTGTCCTCAAAAGCTACGAGATGGGCCCAGGTGGGCTCAGGGATCTTTTAACTCAAAATCTATCCGTGGGACCTTTTCTCCTTATATGCATTTCACTCTTGGCCATTCCATTGGCTGGGGCAGGTTAGGTAAGCTCAACTAATTTCGACCTGTAAGTAAACATGTCTTGTCTGGGCTATTTGTGGTAGGCTGAGGCTGGGATAGCGTGCTGTGTCCAATCGCTAGTTAGACCAAATCTCATCTTATGTCAGTGGGTCACATGGACAAGCCTCTCGATCTATGCCGAGTACTACTGTGTCGTTCAGACTGCTAGCAACACTCATCCCCAGGGCTCCATGCCCAAGTGAACCCTCTGCACAGTCACAGAGTGTCATCATTAATACTAATAACTCTCCAGTCAGAGAGACCTGGATTCAATCTTAGTTCTGCTCGTTCCTGAGTATGTGACCTTAGTCATGTAAACTCGTGCCCTCACTTATAGAATGGAGGTGTTAACAACATCTTTAAAGGAAACATGTTGTGTCACTTTAAAATGCACACAGAGCACTTAACAATGAGCATGTACACAGGGCTCAATAAATGGCAGCCATTTATATTGTTTGGGAATGTTTTTCAGCTGCAAGTAACACAATGCACTTCTAACCATGGTGTAAACCATGAGACTGTATACTGTTTACTTAAGGAAAGGTCCAGAGGGAGATGGGCTCAGGGCTGGGCTGCAGCCGAGTAATGTGAGCGGAAACCCAGGCTCTCTCTACGTGCCTCTGCATCCTCACACTCACAGTAAGGCTGCCAAGGTGTCAGGCATCACATCCACACTCGGGCAAAAGAAGCAAATCCTCATAGTGTGCTTTGCCATTTTTTCAAAAAGCAAAACATGTTCCCCAGAAAGCACTCAGCAGCGTTCTCCTCGTCTCTCATTGATCAGAACTTGCCAAGTGCCCAGATCCTCAGGAGCAGGCAGATAAGGGACCAAAAAGTTGGGAGTGGCTTTGGAGTAGCTACATTATCATCATCTATTAATAATTCAGCCTCCACCTTCTCACTTTAGCAAGTGAGGGTGAGCCCAGCCGGCTGTCTTTCTGCTGATTCGGGGGTGCGTGGCCACCTCCACTGATGCCCGCTCTCAGCACAGCGTTTGCCACTGTCCTGCCTGAAGGCGTGGGGTGGGCGCAGAAGGGCCCTTTCTCCTCACATGCATGAACTCTGTGAGATCACTCCCTGGGGAGCAGTTCTCACTGGAGCTGCCGGGGATCCGGCCAAGAGAAAAGTCCTCCTCCACCTCCTACCCTGGCCTCTAGCTCCGCACTTGTCTGTGCTGGCGCCAGCTCGTGCAATCACGTGTTATTGGTGCTAATTGTGTGGCATGGGGGAGGATGGGAGACAGTAATGAGGCGCCGTGAGCTTAGGGAGTGAATGGGATAAACAGACTATTGAGTTAACCAAGTTTTCAGCTGCAGCGGCGAAGGCTGCCATCTACCTTGTGTGGGTCTCCGCATGCTTCGTTGCTGCGCACGACCATACTGCCAATATGCCTTCTCCTTTACAATGAGGTGAGAAACTCCCGCAGCAGGTGTCACGGAGACTGATTCTGAGGCCACGCAGAGCTGGAGCCTGGGGCTGGGTGTCTCTCTGAGTCCTAGGGCCTGATGCTGATGACAGGTCAGGGGGTGATAATGACCATGACCTTCCAGTCCTGGACACTCCCGGAGCTCAGGGTGTCTGGGGGCTCAGACTCCTGCCTCTCCCTCCCCTTCACGGAGAAGCAGTAAAAGCGGGAAGGTTGCTCCAACCCCGGGCAGATGTGAGGCTGTTCCTGGAATCAGCCCTGCCCTGCTCTGGCCCAGCAGGTTCCACAGGGCGCATTCTGGGAGAGCCGCTCACACAAGCTGCTGGTGGCCTTTCTGCCGCCCTCCCCTCCCGGCCCTGCCTCGGCGCTCAGCACAGTAGCAGCTTGGTGAGTGTTTGCAGCCAGGCCTGGGAGCCCATCCCAAGTTCCCGCTTACTGTCTCTGGGCCACTGACAAGTCATTTAGCCTCTGTAACCTTGGCACTGTCATCTGTAAAAGGGTTAATAAGGCCTGTTGTCTGGCAGGTGGAGAAAAGCAGATGGCATGCTGCATACTACCAACATCCCTTCTCCAGAGTGAAGGACAAGGTATCGGATGAGATGGTGAATCCTAAGACGTCACAGTAGACCATATATCCTATGGTTCCATTTATATGAAATGCCCACAGTAGGGAAATCTGTAGAGGCAGAAAGTAGACTCATGGATGCCTAGGGCTGAGAGGGCTGAGGGAGCTGGGGCTAAGGGGGTAGGTAAAGGGTACAGGGTTTCTTTGGGGTGATAAAAATGTTCTAAAATGGACATTGGTGGTGGTGCACATCTGTGAATGTACTAAAAACCACTGAATTGCACACTTTCAATTGGTGAATTGGTATGTGCCCTATATCTCAATACAGCTGTCCAAAAAACAAAACTATCAGCTCTAAATAAAAATAAAAAGTTACAGCAGCAAAAATGGCACCATGTGGTGGCATAGGAAGCCCTGTGTCACATAGGTAGGTCCCAGGTGCATCTCTGGTCTAGGCAGGCCAAGGCAGGTGCCTCCAGTCCAGGCGAGCAGAGTCTAGGGCCACATCAGAGTTTCTTACACTGGAGAACTCAAAGTCCCCTTGGAATGTGTATTCCAGGTGTCAGGGGTGGTTCTTTAGAGAACTCTCAGCACCTCTCCCCGCCCAAACAAAACAGAACCACAGCCCCTACAGGTGCAAGTTTGAGAAGCATTAGTCCAAGAGCAGTGTTGGGGTGGCCATCTCCAGGGCCAGCCCTGGCAAGGAGAGAGTTCTTTCCGAGACTGCGGCAGGATGGACGGGGCAGAATCCGGCCGGGGCACTAGAGCATGCCTGCCCCAGACGGCCCACTCCGGATGGCCCGTGCGTTCCCTCCTGGCCGATTCCACCTTTGCTGCAGGCCCACCAGCACCTTGATGCTGATGGCACCACCTGCTTGTCCTCTCCAGGGAGGCCTCTCTCCGGAGCTCCAGACCTTCTTGGCCAAACAGTGCCCTAGAGATCCCTGGATATCCCCAAACTGTCTCAAATCCAGTATGTCCCAAACCCAACCTGCCACCCTCTCCCTTTCCCAAACATCTTCCTCCTCCTGGATTTCTTATTCTGGGTGTTGACATCATTATCCATCCCGTTTCTCAAACCAAAAAGCATGGAGCTATCAACACCTCCCTATCCTTCTATCTCTCAGTCAACAAGTTCGTTTGGTTCTGCCTACTACATAGCTTCCCTCTTCTCCGCATGGATCACTGATGAGGCCTCCCAAGCGGCCCCCGAGCGTCCAGTTGCTCCTCATTAAGCCATTGCCGTGCGCTGCTGAAGTGGCGGCTGCCCTGCTTCAAATGGCTCCCACTGCCTAGAGAATGAAGTCCAAACTCCATGCTTGGCTCACAAAGCCTTTCATGAGCTGACCCTGTTAGCTGTTAGATCATCTCTTTTCACTCCTCCTCCCTCCACGTGGCTGGCTCCCAGGCATCCAGGGAGCAGGCTCTTTGTTCCCGGGAGTGCAAAGGCAGACAGGAGGCATTGGGATGTCCCCATTATGTGCTGGTGATTGACCCCTTGTCCCCACCATGCCCAGGTCCCCAGATAGAGAAAAATTGTCTAATACTGCTGCCTGGAGCGTTCAGTCCTGCAGCGAACTCCACTCCCTGCTATCCAGCTCCATCCTCACCCCCTGTGAAAGCAGATGTAAGCCAACACTAAATGTTTTTCATCATAGCCTCAATCTAAAATCGTGGGCTTTTAAAATACAGAAGTGAGCCATAATTAATAACAGGCCCAGTACGTAATCACAGGGCAAAGCAGGAAAGGCCCAGCCCATTGGGTCAAACGCGCTGAGTGCTGCGGAAGAGCAGAAATCACTTCCAAAATCACTTCCAAAGCCAGAAATCACTTCCAACCCTAGCTGGAAATCTAAAAGGCCAGACCACTGGCTCCGCTGGACTTGCCTATGCGAGACTGGGGTGTGGACAGAGGCCCCAGTGCTGGGATGGTGTAGAAGAGAGAAACGAGAAGCGGCAGAAATGGGGGTGCTGGCGTCACTGCCCCCAGGGCCTAGGAGGTCAGTGGAGTGGGGCCTGGGAGGGCAGCTCTGAGGTGTGGGCCTTCCACCTGCGCCCAGCTGGGAAGTGGCCCAGAGACCCAGGTTCACCTTCCTCCTGTTGGCACAGGCGGACCCTTGGCGTGCTCACCAGTCACCAGGAGTGGCGCCACTCCAGCTGGCTCCTTCTTTCAGGCAGAAATGAAACTCACTATGCCATCTCCTCCAGCTGTCTGCTAATACATGGTGCAGATACCAACAACGTGTTTCCACGGCTGGCCCAGGCTGGGGGCCTGGAGGGCTGTGCAGAGCAGGCACATCCGCTTCTTAGAATCCATTGGCTAGGACCAGCTCCTAAGCAGAAGTCGAAATTTTTAGCCCTCGGCAAAGATAACAGCTTAAAGTCCCTGCTGCCCTTCCCCACTAACTCCTCCAAGCGCCCTTGCTGTACCTCTGGAAGAGAAACGAACAGAGTATCATTTTGTGGGTCTGTAAGCGGTGCAAGGGATATGAGTGGACATCAGGGTTAGGGATGACTTCTTGCTTGGGATTAGGGCAGGAGAGGGGCACCAGGCCACAGTGTCGGGATCCGGAGAGCCGCAGGGTGGCTGTGGCTGGAAGCTCTGCCTCACTAAGTGGACTGGTCCAAGCCCTTTCTCTGTGCCACTCCTTTGTCTGCATGTCTCAGTAGAGAATCAGGACTTACTAGCACAAGGTCTGGCACATAGTAGGTGCTCAATAAGTGCTTGTGATAGCTGTGAAAACGTGGATGAAGATCACCTGTGTGCCTTCAAAATTTCATCTCCTTGTCACATAAATTGGGAATGCATCTCACACAGAGGTGGAAGATAGAGTCTTTGAAGTCCTTTCCAAGCAACAGAATTCCCAGAACATTTATCAGAAAAGGAGAATTTCCCTTGCTGCCTTTCTGCAGCGTTCCAGCAGAGCCAGCTGATTTTCCATGCAGATCCTAGGAGCAGAGGACGGGAGCTGGAAGAGTCCTAGCAGCCCCTGTCTCTGGTGTGAATGTCCCCACTGGCAGGTGGAGGGCCTAGAGTGGGGAGGGTTCACCCAGTGTCACACAGTTCACAGAGGCAGAGCCACGACCAGAGTATCTTCATTCTCAGAGAGGCCTCACATGGACAGGTCACACGGGCCCATACTGACCTCTGAACAGAGGGAGACCCTCCCCCTTCAATAGCAGCTCACGGAGAAGCCTGAGTGTGGAGGGAGGAGAGTCCGTCCTGTTGTGCAGCTTCTCTAGATGCTGCTGCGAGCAGAGCAAGGACTAACAAACGCCTGCGTGGAGGAAGGCCTTGCAGACTCAGCCCAGAGTGTTCCTGGATTGAGGAGTGTCCCCAGCCCCTCACGGTTCTGCTCCAGGACCTTCCACCAGAGCCCGTGACCAGTGAGGCCCGACTCCCACTTGCTTTCTCTCCCCGAGTCCCTGTGCCAGCTCAGTGTGGTGAGGAGTGAACACAGATGAATTTTGGAAACGTATCAGGAAGCAATTATGGGTTCTTTGCCTTTAGATGCTTCCTCCTTCCTTTCAGTCCCAAGAATTAGCTTTAATTCTGTGGTCAGGAGAAGCTATAAAAATACTATCCACGTGGATCTGATTTTCAGAGCTGCTGAGCTCCAAGGTGACCAGAGTTAAAGATCTATTCATAAATTTTCCTCGTGTGCCACCCGTCTGAGCCGGAACTCTGCCTGCCAGCCACCTGTCCCGCCCGAATAGCAGATGGGCCGGCGGATTCTGCACACACAGCCCGCCCTCTCGCCAACCGGGCGACCTCTTCCCTCCCAGCCACACGCAGCCATGTTTCCTTGAACTTCATTCATCTGGGTCACCCGCTTTCCTGCGTGTCTCTGCAGGTGTGGCCAGACAGGTGTTGCTCACTAAATGCAGCAGAGCACACGTCACCCAGAGCTGCTTCTCCTTTGGTGACCCAAGCCCTCAGCTCTGTTCCAACTTCCTGGCTCCCGAGCTACCCCAGGCGACAGTCTTGTCTTCGATACTTTCCCCAGAGAGTGAGCAGGGCTGGGGGAGGAGGGAACTCAAGCTTGTTTATGATGTTTCTTTCTATAATTTGATGAAGGGCAGATTATTAAAAATTGACTAAAAAAATTTGAGACAATAAAAGGTTAAAAACAGAGCAATTATGACACTGATTCAAATAAGAGTGAAAGAAATGGTTGTTTAGTTATTCAGCTCGCTGGTTAGTTTAGGCAGGTAACAAGTAAGGGAGGAACTTAGCACCTCACAGGTATCCGACTAGCTAGCAAATTGCTGACGTGCTCTTACAGCTGTCTTTGCTATTCTTTGCATCCTCTAGCTCTGTGCCAGGAACCCAGGGCGAAGACTAAATATCTACATTTTTTATCACGCCACACCCCCATTATGGTGTTGTACAGGATAGTTTCTCTGCCCTGAAACACCCTGTTTCATCTATCCCCTCTCCTCTGCCCAAGCCCCTGGCATCTACGATCTTCCTTGCTCTCCATAGCTTCCCTTTTCCGGTGTCCCAAGAGTGGAATCGTACAGTACGTTTTGTTCAGTCTAGCTTCTGCCACCTATCGATACGTATCTAAGACTCATCCATGTGTGGCCTGATAGCTCAAGTATTTTTATTGCCAAATAGTATTCCATTGTATGGATTTACAACAACTTTATTCATAATGAAGTGACGCCAGCACCCCCATTTCTGCCGCTTCTCTTTTCTCTGTCACACCGTCCAGCATTGGGGCCTCTGTTGGCACCCGAGTCTCGCATAGTCGAGCCCAGCGGAGCCAGAGGTCTGGCCTTTTAGGTTTCTAGCTACTGCCGCGGCTTTGGAAGTGGTTTCTGCTCTTCCACAGCACTCAGCACGTTAGTGGGCTGGGCCTTTCCTGCTTTGCCCTGTGATTACACACTGGGCCTCTTACTAACTAGGGCTCAGTTCTGTGCTTTAGAAACCCAAATTTGTTCATCTATTCACCTACTAGAGAACATCTTGATTGCTTCTACTTTTTGATGATTACAACTCAAGCTGCTGTAAACCTTCACATGAAGTTCTTATTTTTTAAATCAGTTAGGCAAGTACCTAGGAGTGCAGTTACCTGATCGTGTGGTAAAACTATGTTTAGTTTTACAGGAAACTCCCGAACTGTCTTCCGCGGTGGCCACAGCATGTGGCATTCCCGCTGGCAGAGAGTGAGATCCCATTGCTCCACTTGGCGCCAGTGTGGTCGCTGTTTGGATTTCAGCCGTAGAAACTCATATGTAGCAGTATCTCATTGTAGTTTTAATTTGCATTTTCCTAATGACAGATGATATTGGGCATCATTTGATGTGCTTCCTTGCCATCTGTATATATTCTTTGGTGAGGTGTCTGTTCACACATTTTGCCCACTTTTTAGTTGGACTGTTTACTTTCTTATTGAATTTTAAGAATTTTTTGTATTTTGGATACACATAATTTATCTGGAATGTGATTTGCAAATATTTTCTCCTAGTCAGTGACTTCTCTTTTTAATCTCTTAAGAGTGTTTTTAGTACAGCAAAGCGTTTAATTTGAATTAAGCCAAAATTACCAATTTTTTAGTATTATGGATTGTATATTTGGTGTTATATGTAAAAACTCATCACCAAACTCAAGATCACAGAGTTTCTCCAGAGTTTTCTTCTAGAAGGTTTATAGTTTTATATTTTATGTGTATATCTATAATTTTGAGTTAATTTTTATGTGGAAAGTAAGATCTGTGCCTAGTTTCTTTTCTGCATATAGATGGCCAATTGTTCCTGCACCATTCATTGAAAACACTGTCCTTTCTCCACTGAATTCCCTTGTACCTTTATAAAAATCAGTTCACTGCATTTGTGTGGATCTGTTTCTGGGTTCTATTCTGCCGCATTGATCTAGTTGTCTGCCCTTTGATCAGCACCATGCTGTCTTGAGTATTGCAACTTTATTACTATAAAGTCTCACTATAAGGTAGTGTGAGGCTTCCAACTTTGTTCTTTTTTAGTATTGTGGTGACTATTGTAGGTCTTTGCCTTTCCATATAAAATTTATGTTCATTTTGTTGATATTTACAAAATAGTTTCCTAGGATTTTTACTGAGAATCATTGAATCTATGGATTGTTTGGGAAGAATTGACATCTTAACAATATGGAGTCTTCCAATCCATGAACATAGAATATCTCTCCATTTATTTTGATCTTTTACCATTTCTTTCATTAGTGTTTCTTAGCTTTCCACATATTGATCCTGCACATATCTTGTTAGGTTTATACCTAAGAACTTTAATTTTTTTGGTGCTATTGAAAATGGTATTGTTTTCTTAGTTTCAAATTCTAAGTGGTCATTGTTGGCATATAGGAATGTAGTTAACTTTTTTCATTAAAGACACAAATTTTTATTTCTCCCCATATGTCATTCATTCCATTCCATAAACACAAAAATGGAGTCTCCATGGGCGGGTCAGAATGGGAAGCTGACCATGATTCTGACTTTCCATTGAAAACTGTTAACTTTTATATTTTCACTTTGTATCCTGCAAGTTTGTTATGCTGGCTTTTCAGTTCTGGGAGTTCATTTTGTAGACTCTTTGGGGTTTTTACATAGATAATTATGTCTTCTGTGAATAAAGAGAGTCTTCTCTCTCTCTTCCCAATCTCTACACCTTTTATTTCTTTTACTTTTCTTATTGCACTACCTAGGGTTTCTACTACACCATGAGTCAGAGTGGGGAGAGCAGACATCCTCACCTTGTTCCAATCTCAGACATAAGCATTCAGTCTCCAATGAGTGTAATGTGAACTCTGGGTTTTTTTTATACTCCTTTTATTTAGTTAATGAAGTTCCCTTCTATTCCTATTTGATAGCTTTTATTATTAATGAACAATTAAATTTTATCAAATACTAATTTTTAAAAAATCATTCTGCCTGCCAGGTGGGGCCTGGATTTTAGGGGGCAAGAAAAGAAAAGAGAGACTAATTGGGAAGATAGATACAGAAGCCATGACAAGAGTTGATGGTGACTTGGACTGCAATGACAGTAGTGGAGAGAAGTGAACAGATTCCGGATGTTTATTGAACAAGAGCCAACGGGACCTGGTGGCGTGCTGAGTATATAGAGAGAAGGGACTGAGGGAATCAAGGGAGACTTTCAGGCATGAGGCTTGGGCAGTGGTGGATGGAGTTGTGGTATGCTGACATGCCAAACACTGGGAGACACACAGACATGGGAGCAGAGGCTACAAGTCTGCTTTGGACATGTTATGGTTTTCAATAACAATTAAACCTCCCTAAAAAGAAAGATTCAGGAAGGCCATTGAATCACAAATCTGTGGCTCAGGGGATAGATGAGGGCTGGATTTATAATTTTAGAAATCATCTGTATCTCAATGGTATTTATTTATTTATTTTTTATTTCGGCATATTATGGGGGTACAGATTTTAAGGTTTCAATAAATGCCCTTTCCCCTCTCCCCCAACAAGTCTGAGTCTCCAGCATGACCATCCCCCAGATGGTGCACATCTCACTCATTATGTATGTATATAACCGCCCCCCTCCCCTCTCCCACCTGCCCAATACCCTATTACTGTAGTACCTTTGTGTCCACTTAGGTGCTGCTCAGTTAATACCAGTTTCCTGGTGAGTATATGTGGTGCTTGTTTTTCTATTCTTGGGATACTTCACTTAGTAGTATGGGTTCCAGCTCTAACCAGGAAAATACAAGATGTGCTGTATCACCGTTGTTTCTTAGAGCTGAATAGTACTCCATGGTATACATATACCACACTTTATTAATCCATTCTTGGATTGATGGGAACTTGGGCTGTTTCCACAGCCTTGCAATTATGAATTGTGCTGCTATAAACATTCGAGTGCAGGTGTCTTTTTTGTAGAGTGTCATTGGATCTTTTGGGTAGATGCCCAGTAATGGGATTGCTGGATCAAATGGTAGATTCACTTGTATCGCTTTAGGGTATCTCCATTTGCTTTCCACAGAGGTTGAACTAGTTTGCCGACCCACCAGCAGTGTAGGAGTGTTCCTCTCTCTCCACATCCATGTCAGCATTTATTTTATGGAGACTTTTTGATAAAGGCCATTCTCACTGGAGTTAAGTGATATCTCATTGTGGTTTTGATTTGCATTTCGCTGATGATTAGAGATGTTGAGCATTTTTTCCTATGTTTGTTGGCCATTCTTCTGTATTCTTTAGAAAAGTTTCTGTTCGAGTCCTTTGCGCACTTTTTAATAGAGTTATTTGATTTTTTTCTTGCTGATTTTCGTGAGTTCTAAGTATATTCTAGTTATCAGCCCCTTATCAGATGCGTAGGATGCAAAAATTTTCTCCCATTCTGTAGGCTATCTGTTTATTTTCATGACTATTTCTTTGGCTGTGCAGAAGCTTTTTAGTTTCATCATCTCCCATTTATTTATTTTTGTTGCTGCTGTGATTGCCTTTGGGGACTTCTTCATAAACTCTTTGCCTAGGCCGATGTCTAGGAGAGTGTTTCCCACATTTTCCTCTAGAATTATAATAGTTTCATACCTTAGGTTGAAGTCTGTTATCCAGCGTGAGTTGATTTTTGTGAGAGGTGAAAGGTGTGGGTCCTGCTTTAGCCTTCTACAAGTGGCTATCCAGTTTTCCCAGCACCATTTATTGAAAAGGGATTCTTTTCCCCAGCGTATGTTTTTGTCTGCTTTGTCAAAGATTAGGTGGCTATATGAGGATGGTATTATATCAGGATTCTCAGATCTGTTCCAATGGTCAATATTGCTATTTTTGTGCCAACACCATATTGATTTAATTACTACAGCTTTGTAGTATACTTTGATATCTGGCCTATTAATACCTCCCATTTTGTTTTTGTTGCCTAGAATTGCATTTGATATTCGGGGTCTTCTTTGGTTCCATACGAAGTGTAAATTTATTTTTTCTATATCTGTGAAGAATGCTGATGGGATTTTAATAGGTATTGCATTGAATCTGTAGATCAGTTTGGGTAGTATAGACATTTTAATGATGTTGAGTCTGCCGATCCACGAGCATGGTATGGATTTCCATTTGTTTACATCCTCTGTGTTTCATAGTTCTCAGTGTTTCATAGTTCTCCCTGTAGAGGTCTTTTACCTCCTTGGTTAAGTATACTCCTAGGTACTTTAGTTTCTTTGTTGCTATTGTGGAGGGAATTGAGTCTTTGATTTGGTTCTCGATTTGATTGTTGTTGGCGTATATGAATGCCTCTGATTTCTGTGTATTGATTTTGTATCCTGAGACTTTACTAAATTCATTTAACAGTTCCAGGAGTTTCTTGGTTGAATCTTTGGGGTTTTCTAAATATAATATTATATCATCAGCAAACAGTGAAAGTTTGATCTCTTCTGCCCCTATTTGGATACCTTTAATTCCACTTTCCTGTCTGATTGCTGTAGCCAGGACTTCCAGCACTATGTTGAATAGAAGTGGAGATAGTGGGCAGCCTTGTCTGGTTCCAGTTCTAAGTGGGAACGCTTTCCATTTTTCCCCATTCAGTATGATGTTGGCTATGGGTCTGTCATATATGGCTTGTATCATTTTTAGGTATGTTCCTTCTATGCCTATTTTATTAAGTGTTCGTATCATGAAAGGGTGTTGAATTTTGTCAAAAGCTTTTTCTGCATCTATTGAAAGAATCATGTGGTCTTTGTTTTGCTTCTGTTTATGTGGCGAATTGCATTTATAGATTTATGTATGTTGAACCATCCCTGCATCCCTGGGATGAAGCCCACTTGGTCGTGATGGATTATTTTTTTTATAAGCATCTGGATTCGGTAAGCTAAGATTTTGTTGAAAATTTTTGCATCTATATTCATTAGGGATATTGGTCTGTAGTTTTCTTTTTTTGTTGCATCCTTTCCTGGTTTTGGTATCAGAGTAATATTCGCTTCATAAAAGGTGTCAGGGAGGTTTCCGTTCTCCATGTTGTGGAATAGTTTCTGCAAGATAGGTACTAGTTCTTCTTTGTAAGTGTGGTAAAATTCGGGTGTGAAGCCATCTGGACCGGGACTTTTCTTTTTAGGGAGATTTTTAATTGCTGTTTCTATTTCAGCTCTTGAGATTGGTCTGTTCAGGAAATCTATTTCTTCCTGGTTGAGTCTAGGGAGGCTGTGTGTTTCTAGAAATTTGTCCATTTCCTCCACATTTTCCAGTTTGTGTGCATAAAGATTTTTGTAGTATTCATAAATTATATCTTGTATCTCTTTGGGATCAGTTGTGATATCTCCTTTTTTGTTCCTGATGGAGCTTGTTAGAGATTTCTCTTTTCTGCTTTTCATTAGCTTAGCCAATGGCATGTCAATTTTGTTCATTTTTTCAAAGAACCAACTTTTTGTTTTATTAATCTCCTGAATAGCTTCCCTGTTTTCAATTTCATTTAGTTCTAATTTGATCTTGTTGATTTCACTTCTTCTGCTGGGTTTGGGGTTAGTCTGTTGTTCTTTTTCCAGCTCTTTGAGTCGTTTCATTAGATTGTCTATTTGTGATCTTTTTGACTTTTGGTTATAGGCATTTATGGAGATGAACTTTCCTCTCAGAACTG